>OY735220.1:5475103-5490103 GCA_963457665.1 Thysanoteuthis rhombus | reverse complement strand
TACATAAGAGAATAAATAGAAGTCAGAGATATCATAGGAACCATTAAAAAACTCAAATGGCAATGGGCTGGTCATATTGTAAGTCTCTCAGACTGTCGCAGGACATCACTACTCACGACATCGATCCCCAGAGATCATATGTGAAAATGTGACCAGTAAAAAATAAGATGGTGTGACAAACTAAACAAGTTCAGAAAGTAATGGTAACTTTTCAATTGATCATCCCTGAGAGACGTTGGCCACGTGAAAGTTCCTATTGCGTCAATAACCAGACCTGGTTTTTTTTTGGTTGCGTGTCATTTGTTTGGTACTTCTGCGCAAGGAGACCCACACAACTATAAAGTCTCTGAGTCAAATGCACTTTTCATTTCACTGTTTGATGTTATTGCTCTAATCGAATATCGATTATCAATTGGCATATATATCTGACTACAGGAGCACCTGGTTGGATATTTATCGATATGAAAATCTGGTCAGCTGATGTGACAAATAAGAATACTTATGAATCAAGCTTGGCTGCTGCAGGGTCAAACTCTACACCTACTTTTATTTCGACTTAAGATGATTACTGTAACTTTTCAGTTGTTTATGTGAAACATACTATCGTAGATATGTAGGGCTTGTTGGTTTGGCCAGGTTGGTAAGATCACTTGGCCCTGATTCCAAATCACGGTAGGGGAAAATACTGAACTTATAATTTGCTTTGGTTTAATGTGACCTGACAGACAATAGTGAATAGCTTGGTCCCCTAAATTAGGTGAGGATTGTTGTTCTTACGGGAGAAAAACAAAATTAACACCGGTCTCTGATTTCGACTGGAGTTTGACAATGAACTTAGCTTAAGAACAAGTCAATATGTTGTGCTACTAAAAGAGGACCGACGTCTGGTTGCATAAGGCCCTATTGCTGTAATTCAAACTGGGACCCTCCTATTGGAATGATGACTAGTTGAAGTGAACAAGGAATTCTATTGATTTGTAATAATATTGATTGTCATGTACTTACTTATCATCATTACATCGTACATTAAAGAAACTGTTTTCATGAAAATTTTCCTTTTCTAACTAATCCCCCCCCCACGCAAAGATTGGGTCCATTTAGCTTTAACCCTCTCAGCCTCCACTTAATCTGGCACTGTACATAAAACATCATTAATAAGATACTTTTTGAAGTTCAGATTTGATCTATTGCTCTCTGCACTAAAAATAACAATTCTCAGATCCAACCAGATAAGGCTCATCACCTAATATACTGAAGAGATTGGAAAATTAACATTCTGGAAACAACTGTACTGAGCCACAAAAAAGATAATGTAAAATCCAATCATTCTTGTAGTTTTCCGTCCTATAAAGGCTAAGGGTTAATAATGGTTCAATTAAATAATAACTCATGGCATTTTGTTTAAAGCTCCCAATTCTAAGCTACCCCTTCAGTAATCACATTATTTTGACTCGTATTCTCTTATAATTTATTGTTTACAATTGGATGTTTAAGACTGTTAGCATTATGAAGGAGCTTCATTTAGTGAAGAGCAAATGATCGACTCATAGCCAACAGTCTTTGATTGTATCTTTGAGTTACTATCATGCAAGAGAGAGAGTGAGAGAGAGAGAGAGAGAGAGAGAGAGAGAGAGAGAGAGAGAGAAAGAAAGTGAAAGAGAAAGAGAGAAAAAGCACATTTTGAAAATTGTCATCATCATCAGCCTTTAAGCGTCCATCGTTGAACATAAATCTTACCAATAGAAGATCGTGCTGTTTTTTTTATTGTGTTTTAAGAGCTGAACCAGTTCTTCTTTATTTCCTTCAATGGCGACGATTTATGTTCCTGATTGGATTGAAAAAGATGACCAGTGTTAACTCTCAATGTGTTTTTCTCTATTCTAGGTCACATCCACCCCTCTTGTAATTCAAGGCTTATGTAATTTCTCCCCCATTTTGAATTGCCATCTAGAAATTTTACTTCACCATTATATTTCCCACAATATGACACTCCCAACGGCGAAATTACTCTGCAATTTTCCCCATGACCAAAATTCCTCCTTCTATGGGATTCCTCGATCGGGGGCCAAATGCATTCCGTTTGAGAATTTTGAGAATATAGGTAATACTGAAATATTTGTGGGGGGATTGAAATTGCCCAGACCACGGCAGTATTACCATCGGCTAAAGTCCTGAGGAAGATGCTGGACATTTGAAGAGATTAGTCACTTAACCCCTAACGATAACCGATATATTCAACTGAGGACGCATAAAATGATAAGAGTGAAGGACAAATTCGGCTGCGCTAGGGTTAGACCTCCCCCCGGCTTCATTGAAATCTAAAAGGTAAACAAAACAGAATTCGTTTCTCCATACAGTTTTACTACCAAATAACGTGCCTCATTTCAACTTATTCATTAGTGGTTCCTGTAAGTGGTATTCGCAAACCTTAGCAAAACAAGTCGACCAGAGTTGCGCTTTAGAAGTGGGAGTTAATTTGTCATTAGTTCTTGCGTTCGTCACTGTGTCACTGATATTCGCGCATGACGTCACTAGTTTGGGGCCTAGTCGTTGTTGTTACATACGAAAATAAAGTCAAAACTCAATAGTATGAGTTTGAGGCTAATGGAATAATGGAAATGTTGTTAAGGAACATGATGATGAGAATGGGTGATAATGATGATAGTTAATAGAACCAAATTATCTATATTAGAAATAATCATCGAATGTGTTTTACGGAAATGATTTTTATAAATACTTTGAGTAAACATAGGTGCTTATTTTCCTACCCTTATGGTGGACCCTTCACAAACAGATGTCATGTGGAACTCATGTGCACTTTTCTAGATTCATTATAAACAATCAGCTTTGTAAAATAACTAAACAATAATAAAATGGTTTGGTAACTAAGTACATATAAACTTAAAATCAACATGAAAAAGTTACAAGTTTCTACCAAAACAAAACAAAAACAAAACCACGCCAATTAAAATTGTAACCTGCTAACCCGATCGACAAAACAGTGAAATGAATGTACCGGGAAGCACTCACCTATTTGTAGCTTGTTCTTTTGATGGGGATGAGGGCGATGGTGGAGGTTCTACGTTTGTTTTGGCTTTCGTTTTGGCCTCCACTTTGAGTTTTGCTTGTTTTTCTTTCTCATAATCGATGGCTATTTGCAGCAACGTCTTCTTTTTTTTAACCGTCATACCTGCCGTCGTTGCCTGTGTCGAACTGTTATCAGTCGATGCCGTGGTTTTGGAATCGGCTGGCGAGGCGTTTTTTGTCTGGGCAAGCGTCCCTTTTTTTGGCTGGTTTGACATTTTTTGCTTAAAATTCGGCATTTTAGGGAACTTTCGCTTCGACTTGTTAGTACTTGTATCATTATTGGTACTCGTATCATTATTGGTACTGTTGTTATCCATTGTCTTCAATGATCCCGATTACTGTAGCTGACGTAGGTAAGAGTTAATGTTCTATAGAGTTGCTAGCCCGAATCCTTTTTGTTAACAGTTCCAAGAACATGTTATGACAGCAAAATATCAAAATTCTTTGGTGTGACTTTGGTTTCAGCCAGGTGAATGAAAGAGAACTGTATGTAAATTGAATATACACGCATGGAGATAGAGAATTAAAACAAACTCAATGTAGTAGATGTGGTTTTTAGATGTTTATGGCATAATGTGACCAGATCCAGGTGTGCCTCTTGTTTGTGTGTCAGCATCGTCCTTGCAATTCTGCTGTTCATGGCAACAGCTTGTAAGATCGTCCAGGAGAATCGTATGTTTTCACACATACACACATATGCACATACATACACACACACACACACAAACATACATACACACACACACAAACATACATTCTCACACACTCTCATACACATATTCATATGTGAAAGGGAAGGAGAGAAGTAGAGTGAATTATACAGAGAAGGAGCGAGAGAGAGAAAGAGAGAGATAGGAGAGGAAAAGAAGAGAGAGAGAGAGAGAGGTGGGGAAGGAGATTGTCTGGGGTGTAGAGAGAGAACGAGTAGAAGAGAGAGGGACTGAGAGAGGCACCGGCAATCTGTCACCGAACATAATTAGGTCGGCATATTTAGTGAGTCTATCACTATTTTTCATCAGTCATTTTGTAGTAGCATGCAATCATTATGCTTGTAAAATATCTACTATACTAATGAAGTGTATGACTTTTGTATCTAGCTCCATGAAATTCACTAGATGTTATAATTTTTGGCCTTTAAAAATATCTCCGACCAACCACTTGAAACAATGGACTCTTCCATGAATTTCGAGTAAAAAGATGATCACATATAGATTACATATTCATCTATTGTTTAATTTGTTTAAAAAAATTGAATTAATTGTATGTACAATATTCTAATATATATTTGTGTATATATATATATATATATATATGTGTGTGTGTGTGTGTGTGTGTACAGATATGCACAAATACATATACATATACAGATATGCTTATATATATGCATGAATATTTATATAGAAATGTGTATATTTATTCATATATACATGTATATATATACATTTATATATGCATACATATAAATGAACAGATATGCACACATATATATATATGTATATATATAGAGAGAGATATGCTCATACACACACACACACATACACACGCACACATGCACACACACACACACATATATATGTATATATATATATATATATATATATATATATATATATATATATATAAACACGTATTTGTGTACACATATGCACATACACATTTTTTTAGAGCGTCTGAATGATAAAACAAAGTTGGTAGAGACTAAGTCATGAAATGGGCATAAAAGTAGATTGTTAACTAAACTCCACTAAAAACCTATACAGGTGGAGAATCAAAAGACAACAAAAACATTTTTTGTAGATATGATAAAGCGTAAATGTACATATTGTCAACCATATAACCCTATTTATATAGTCTTAATACTTGCTACGTATATAACCAACCAGCCAGACTAACTTTAAAACTGAGAGAAACCTATGTTGATAGTTTTGGTTGAGGGTTCCTAATTTACCGCTGTGATAAATTCTGCTAAAATTGAAGTAATACCAACTTGGAATAGATTCTCTATAGACTTCCAAAAAACAAAAAGGAGGTGTAGGGCAGTAAAACCATTAAAGGCACAGATGCTTTGATGAAATTAGTTTGAATTTCAGCTTCGACATTTTTGTACCGATATCCCTGTAGAAGACATGAATACACTTCCCAGACCCAGCTATGGGTAGAGCAGCAAGGCAGATGGAACCCTTCAGCTCTATAATGCAGTCCACTTACTCCGACAAAAAACATACAACTTGGCAGTCACCTTGGCTGTTTCGGGTCTCCAGGGTACCGGGAAAAGACACGTAAGCTGTCCTAAACTTTGTGAAAAAAAAAAACCCAAAACAACCATTATGGAGGAGAGGAAACAAAAAAGATATACCATCTCAGGGGTTCTTTTGTCCAGTGCAATAAGGTGTGCATTGCACAAATTAAGCTCCCCTGCAATTTTTGAGTCCGCAGAAGCTTGACAAATCACCCTTCCCTGATCTTAATAAGCGAGGAATAACCGAACAACAACAACCAGATTGCTTATGAAAAAAAATACTCTTCATGATAATGCTTATTATTTTGAGAATGGTCACCGACATTTTAAGAGTTTTTTGGGCGATTTAACTTCTTGCTGTTTGTGTTATCACGGCGTTTCAGCCAATCCATTCAATGGTCTTCTGTTCAGATAATACACCTGTAGAAGACCGTAGAATGGATGGGCCAAAGAGTCGTGTTAACGACACAAACAACCAGAAGGCGTCCAATCGCCCGAAAAACTCTTTAAATGAAATATTCTCGGTGTTTATTTAGCTAAGTGATGATCAAACCCAGATAAGGGAAATAGGGTTAAGAGGATTGTGTTGTACAAATGGAAAATCAACGCAATATTTGAAGATCTGTATTCAAAATCATGGTATTTCATCTGGGATCGAACAGCAACCATTGGCATTGATGGGAAATACGCTACCACCTCAGCCACCAGACAAGTTTTAAAGGTTTGAGGATGAAGATATGAGGATTTGTACTTGATCACACTCACGTACTCTCTTGAAGTTCCATTATTCCCGGTTGAGGAAAGTTTTATTTTTAATTTAATACCATTTATCGCAGCGAAAAACTTAGTTTAAACATACTCATAAGTAAATATTATATTAGTCTTTGATAACCAATACTAAAATCTATCAATTGAAACCAAAACTGTTAAAGTAGGTTTTCCGATTGGTGTAGATGGCAGACTAATTCTCTTACAGGCTGTAACAATGGAGCTAGAGGGCTGGAATTTCAAACATTTACTCATGTCTAAAGAAAAAACTTTTTTGAAACCGCTTCCAAATACGGTTTTAGTGTGTGTGGGAAAGGTTCAGTTCGTGATGTACGTTTATGCAAAATTGATCCCTCTTTTTGTGTCCAGCAGCATTTTTTTGAAAATCTATATCTATTTTTTTTGAAAATCTATATCTATTTAGTCTTTCTACTGATCATTACCCAACAAAGGACGAGAGAAATAATTTATCAATTCATTACCTCTTTTTGATTGATCACCCCAAACAGAACATACTGTTGAAACACGTTGGTTGAGTAACGTTTCTTTTGAGTAAACGACCAGTTTATTCACTTGATATAAATCCCAGTGAATATTTTTGTCTTCTGATCGTGTTAAGTATCTCGATGAATTTGATGAACAGTAGACTATAACTATTAGTACAGGTTATTAATTCAGTCGTTTACTAATAAAATATCAACACGGTATAAATATCTCCTTTGCTTGAACCATGAGATACTCACGTACCACAAACAAACTAATTTGTTGCTTGGATGATTTTGCTTAGACAACGACAAACAATGATTGAAATCATGTGTTATCTCATTTTGAAGTCGTCTGTTCAATGAATATTCAAATTTAGAAGAGTCTACTAAAGGAAATCATTGCTGAATTGGCGTCACTTGGTAACGAGGTGATCGCCATTGTTGAAGATGCAATGAGCATCGCGTACATGGTCGAAAAGTTGCTTTTAAGTCGTGTTCGAAAAATTAATTCAACAAAACAAACACCGGTAATAAAAGAAATTAAAAGGAGGTAGACAATACAAACATATTTTGTGCTTGTTATTCATGAGAAATAAAATTCTCCAGAAACACACGCATTTATATTTTGTAGGAATCTGGTACATTACTTGATATGCTATACAATGAATAAGTATTCAAATCTAGCGTACACCTGAAGTTATCTATCCATCCGTCTATTACCTTTATTTCTATTTAGATAAAGGCAATGGATAGATGTGCTCTTTAAGTATTAGAAAGATACATATCTATGTATTTTTCTAATGCTTAAACAGCACATACGTACGCACACATACATTCACATATATACGTACATGCATTTGCATGTATATACAGATAATTTCCCTAAAACATACTTATATATGCATATACACATATACTCTTCTAAATTCACACACACACACTCACACACACACACACATATATATATATATATATATATATATATATATATATATATATATATATATGCGAATATATTTTGCGTATATATACGTATAAAAGTTGGCTATATCTCTGTGGGTCTGCATGATCTCAAAGAGAAGGGCATACAATTTATGCATCCTTCAGATTGTCACCAATGGAACTAAAACATTGGACCTAACCAAAAGATTGGTCATTAAACAGAGAACCATAGGAGGGAATCGTGCTCAATATCGCATTACACAAGATTGCAAGACAGCACAGTAAATTAAGGGAAAATAGGAGTCAGAGATCGTAGAATCCATTGGAGAACTCAAATGGCAATGGGCTGGTCATGTTGCAAAAATGTCTGATAAACGCTCGACATCACGACCCACAACGTGGATTCCCAGGGATCATATGCGGATCAGTGATTGCCCCCACCCAATGAGATAGCGTGACAAAATAGACACGTTCAAAATAAAAACTGGTTCCACGACGCCCATGATAGACCTTCTCCAAAATAACGGTAATTATCAAAAGGATAATGAGGATGAGGATGATGAATATGTTTATTGGCACCCAATTCTCATGTAGTAATAACGAATGGCAGACCGTCCATTATATTTAGTGTCGTTTTTGTATTCTTAATCTAATACGACATTTTTCCTGCAATGTTATACTGACACCACAGTGTTCATTGTAAATAAATCTTAGCCTTAGAGTCGTTTCATTCTGAAAGAAAACAATTTATTTTAAGCTTTAGTCTTGTTTTTATAACATCGCAATCGACCTACTCCAAAAAGCTGAAAAGTCATCACTAGGAAACTAGCAATACTATTCAACATACACCAAACAAAGTGCAGTCCGAGAAGAGTGGAACACTGCAATCATAATGCAGTTATACAAAAAAAGAAAAAGAAAAGAAACCCGAAAGACCTCAACAACTACAGGCCAATAAGCCTACTCAACTGCATTTACAAACTCTTCGCTAAAATGATCATCAACCGAATCACCAAAACGCTAGATGAAAACCAATCACAGGAACTAGCTGTCCTTACAAAAAGCTACCCAGCCATCGACCATCTCCAGTCAGTAAGATGGAATGACGAGCTAGATAAATTAAGTGAGTACTGGCTCCGCGATGCCCAAATGCTTTATCTCATCTTGAAACTATATTTGAAATGGCTAAAACTTTGTCTATGGACAACGACGGACGCTAACAGGCTGTTGCTGGTGACGACATGGGAGTGGACATAATCTTTTCAGCGCTTAGGGACTTTAAAGGTTTTAATCTGGCCGTGCACGGATACTCACACATTTTTTTGTCTCCGAACTTCTTCGATGAAGTATTGACAATCATTATTATTTTCTTAACTCGTACTTTCCTTCAGCATATTTCTATTTCTTTTTTCTTCTATCATAACTCTCAGATCGTTAAGCGACTGAGTGACATTTTACTGAGACCACACAGGGAGGGTATTTACATAAAAGAAATAAATTCTTATCATTTATTTCTACATGAAAAACTTCGAATAATTAAAATTCAGTCAACGGTGCAATGACATTAGCAAATTGTATTAAATTGTAAATCAAAACTACCAACATAGGTTTCTTCATTTTTTTTTTCATGTTGGCCCGGTTAGCTTGAAATCTATGTACGTATATATGTAAGTATAATTATAAATGCGTTATATTATTTTGAAACGTTTTTTTAAATACCCCCCTCCCGTTAATACACAGTGAATGTATAATTTGGTCTGGACAGCGTAAAAAGAATGAACAATTAAAGAACGTGTACAGGAATCGAACCTGTTACCGAGAGGTAGCCGCTTCAACGTGGCGTCGCTCTTTCCATTGAGTTAGGCAGTCTTGTGTAAAAGCGAAAGCCCAAATATTCTGTTAATCTATCTACAATGTCGAGGCCAAATGATACATTCACTGGGTATTAACGGGAGGTTATTTCAAAATGAGTTTCTAAATAACATAACGCATTCATATCTATTCATGTCGGATCATATACTCATTTTCAAATAATAAAATATGTGAGTATTTATGAATGAATGTATGTATATACGAATCATGTTTCCCTTAGATTATGTCCTGTGGCAATGGCGTTTGTTCTTTTGGAAATTCAGACTCCAGTAACCATTGCCCAACGAAAGGTGAGAAAAGTATCTTAATCATTAATTGCTCCTTTTAAATTGATCACCCTCAACGCAGCATGCTACCAGAATACATTGATTACGTGACAGTTTCTATTGAGTGACTAACAAAACCTGTTTCAATAATTAGTTGTATTTCCGGTTATCTTTTGAAAAATTGGATGCATTACTCATTCGAATTCTATGTCTATTGATTTTCACAGGAAGATTTTATTAACAGTTGAAAAAACAAGAACAAATATCTCCATTTCCTAATGTTAGACGGAAATATTTTTCATATCGGAGTATTCTACATTTTTTTGATGAGATCAAGTTTATGAAAACCTAACTATGATCGATCAATTAGTCCGTAGCCTAATGAAAAAAGCCTTCATTTTACACAATCAAGATTTATTTTTCAACATACTCTCCTTCATTGTCAATGCGCTTAAATCAGCAGAGAATATTAATCACTTGCATCGAACGTAATGCAGTGAAAATTTAAGATCAACTAACAACTATTTGTTCAGTTTGGACATTTGATCCAAATTCGTATACGATGTTAAATGGACTTTTGTCACGCGTGTCAATCTTGCAAAAGTCCGTGAGAATACTTAATTTATATATCCACATGTATAAATACTAATACATGCAAACATATATTTGTGTGGTGTACGTGCAAGCATTGGAGTCAGCGCATGCTTAAATCGATTCGTCTTAATTATTTTGTCAACCAGAACTTTCAACATTGTCAATATGTTTTTTTTCTTTTTCTTTTTAGAGTGATTTTCCCTGACATACTATGTATGTGTCACACGTATACACCGTACTGTGGAGCTAGAGGACTGAAAATTTAGACATGTACTCCTTTTATTTTTAGACAAAAAGGTTGTTTTTTTTAAATCACTCCAATCAATTTTTTTTTGTGGAAGCTCCAGTTCATAATGTAAATCGACCCTTAAGTCTGTGAACGGCAGCATTCACGCTTGTTTTTAGAAAAAAATGGATATTTCAATGATTACTGCCCAACAAAAGGCGAGAAAAATAACTTAGCAGCAGTAGTGTTGGTTGTAATATTTCTCCAACTTATTAAACTGCTTTTCATCACAACATTTGATGGTCGATGCACTATGCAAACGTTTGGACAAATCGCGTGTGATATGAAATAAAGAAGAGGTTTCCAACAAAACTTGAACTCGCACTTCACTCATAGGCAGTCAGTCTTCCGGTCAGCCTTGACCACTTCAGCCAAAAGATTACGAATGACAAAGTGGATCGTAATTTAGTTTTCGAAAAATATCAACACAGATTTTTGTGATAGAAAGCAAAACGAGGAAAGCTATGGAGCAGTCTAAGAGCATATACACCTTCCAACGCCATTGTAATGTTGATTGTGTATGGATCCGCCCCATATTTAATCTGTTCTCCCACAGTCTGTTTTCCACTCGTTCACGAAATATCTTGGAAAATCATGGATAATTTTTGGAGATTTCGTGTCATGAGAGTATGGATAAATGTGATTGAAAACAAACAAACAAACAAAACAAACAACAACAAAAAAAAAAGGGAAATAATTCTCAATCAGAAAAATATCCTGGATTAGTCCCTAAATTTTACCAACTCTTTCTTACCCCAATATGCAAACTTACGTCAAATTTCATCGAAATCCATCCCGCACTTTTGGAGATATCGAGTGGAGAGACGAATGAACAAACGCAATCAAATACATTTTCTTTTTTTTAATCTTCAACAGAAATGAATAAAACTAGTAATAAAATAATAGTGTTAACCCGCTACTTTGGTCCTAAACATACTTCATAAGCCATGCCAATATTGCAAGTACCAATTCTACGACCGCAAAATGTCGTCTTCGGGGAAAATAGAAAGAGAGAGGAAGAGGGTCGAGACTATAAACCACATCATAAGTTAACGCAGCAACGTATTTTACCACCCTGCTTCTCTCAAAAGAGTTAAAGTTGTCTGAAAATGAAAACGAGGCTGCATATAAAGAGGATCCAATCGGTTCCAGTTTGCCTTTGTAATCAGTTCTTTCCATTTGTCGTGTGACACTCGAACAGGTGACGCCTTTCTATATTCCTCTTTCCGTTTCTATTCCTTTGACCTCCATGAACAGTGAGTGCGGACAGAAGGATTGATGATTCATGGCATCATCGATTCCTCCGTGGACTGAGTAAAGCAAGGCTAATATGCAACAGGCTAGCCGACCGGTTAAGCAAGGAGAATTTGACGTCAGAAACGCTGGATTACGTCCACAGCTAACATCTGTGTTCGCTTCACCATAGCTTTAGTAAAGAATCACCCAACAAGCACACTCTGTTATTCTCACCCTCTACGTCTATGTATTTCCCTCTCTATTCCCTTCACCGTCTGCCTATCTCTGTCTATCACTCTCTCTCTCTCTCTTTCTCTCGCTCTCTATATCTCAGTTTTAATCATTCTGTCTTTCCGTCTGCCTTTGTCAGTCTGACCGTCTCTATCTCTTATGGTCATTTTCTCTGTCTTTCTCACACAGCCTTTCTGTTTGTCTAGCTCTTGCTATTCATATCACTCTCTCTGTCACTTAAGTACGTCTCTCCCTCACCTTAATCTTTTAATGAAACGTGGCACAAATTTGTAGTGCATATCAATTTTTTTTATTTCGTTTCCAGAAAGTGTTTTCTTGGGTCTCTATGGTCATTTAGGATCAACAATGCCCAAAACTTGTTTTGGTATTTTTATTAGATACTTTTGGATAAGAGATCTATAAATTTCGATAATACATTAAATTTTTACTTCTGGTAAACGCACGGGTTACATTAATGCATTTATATGAGGTATGGACATTTCTCTTATATTTGTATACGTTTCAATGATTCATCGAAGGTGCAGTTGGCCTTAAGGTTAACGACATGGAGAATGGAATCGACAAACCCAGTCCAAACTTCAACAGGGGCAGAGAGTGTTTACTGCACATGAATTCTGTTGCAAAAGGCCTGAATCCAACCCACCCCTCACCGACCTTCGAACTCTTTAGCACTGTATGGCTGTAAATTGTGGGCGTTTGGCTATCACCCAGGCCCCTTAAAAACCCGACATTACCACAAGCAATCATAAGTTCCAAATGGATCGTTCCAGAAATGGAGGCAAAAATAATTGCCTCATGTGACATGCAACACGTGAAACAACTTTGCCATAACTGTTGTATTAATTCATCTGATATTCCTAAATTGACTGACTCACAATCTGACAAATCGATATAGCAAACACCTCACACCATTTCCATTCCTTCCCATCCCTTCTATGAAAAAGATATTCTTGTCTGATGTCGCTCAAGTGACATCTTATAATCACGTCATCAGAAAATTGATTTCCATTTTATTGTTATTCATCTATGAAGTGGGCTACTAAAAGTAGGGTCCTAAATGCATAAGAGATCGAACCAGTGCATCTGTAACCTAACTTTCAGTCTTGTTTCCATTAGTCTTTCGGACTATTGAACTCATTTTTTATTGTAAGCATGTCTTTTCGGCCAACCCGTTCTACAGCCTTCTTCAAGTGTACACTCCGTAATAAAAACGGTTAGAACATCAACCACGATTCTTTTCTGTTCGTTCACCTACTTTTTCAGTAAAAAGAGACTCCTAGTCCAAACAATCTATGGAATAAAGACAATGGTTAATTCACACAAGATTTCTCTCCTTTCCTTATTATGATCTAATCTTTCCTAAAATAAAATGTCTGATATTATGATACCGCCAAATATTTGCTATTAAGCAAAATATTGGAGTTGCAGAATAGAAATTGGTAAGTCTCAGTTGCAATCTAGTTTACCAACCTGATGGAATGGTAAAACAAGGTACTTAATAAAACTCTGTTTGGCTCAGCTCATTTACCATCAAAACGCTTTGTCTTTTTGGCCCATTGTACGTGGTATTTTCTGTTGTTGATTCAAAGGATACAGTAATGGATATTTTAAAATAAGTTTCAAGAGAGGTAAATTAGACTGCAACAAAATGTTTTCCGTTTTTTTTTTGTACCGATAGTTGTAACAAATCCCGCTGTTACTACTCATTGTTAGCCACATGAAGCGATGAACAGTCATAAGGCTAATATTGAGTTGTATACTATTTGAAGAAGCTCAGAAGAGTGTCATATTGGAAAATGGGTCCTTACAAATCATCCACAACGTGTTGCTTGTTTGGAGTCACTGCATTCTCGGTAGCTTCAGGCATCTATTTAGGGGTTGTTACAGCAAATAATAAATTGATCCCTTTTCACAATGTTAAACACTGTCATCAGAGGCCCAGTCGTGGTGTGTCCCAGCCAAGTGGTAATCACCGCTCGAAGAAGATATTTTGCATGTTTAGAGGTATATGCAAAAAATCATTAATTACAAACATTTAAATGATTACCAAGCTGGGGTATATTGCCAACAACTTCGGTGTTCCAAAACTTTGGACAGAAAATTCCAGTCTTTAGTGAACAGAAGAAGGGCCATCCTTTCTCACGATAATGCAATTTCTCAGACAACTCGAGTGACCAAAGATCTCATTGAGCCATTTGGTTGGGGAAAAAGGATTCATCCAACCATACCCTCCTGACCTTGCTCCAACTAACTATCATTTGTTTAGAAGTTTGCAAAACCATTTTGATTGATAACAACTCGCTTCGATAGAAGAGGTTGAAAATCAGTTAGTCTCTTAGTTCAGGTGAAAATCGAAGGAATTTTACAAACTTTTTGATGGATGGAGTAAGGTTATCGGATACGAAATAGAGTTTATTAAAGATTAAGTGCATCTTTAATCATCACTAGTCGGCTTGAATAGTGTAATGGTTAGCACGCCAGCCTCGTGCACAGAAGAACCTGGGTTTGATACCCAGTATGAGTGATGGGTGTGGAAAACAATTCATTGGGAAAAAATTCCTAGTGAACTCAGTAACTAATTGAATACACTTTAAGCTGTGTGATAAGGGTGGAGGTACCCCTTCGGTGAACTTGTATCTTGCCAAAAGGGTGGTCATAGAAACTTGTAGGAATAAACACCTGGTTTTCATAAGACTAGTAAAGACTACAAAGCTGACACATACAACAGAAACCGAGACTTTGTCACCGGCTTCTGTCCCCCATGGGAAGTTGTCTCTCAAGAGAGAGACGAAGCTTTAATCATAACTATATTTGTGCTTCCAAACTGATTAAAACATCGGGCATAAAACCTTTTATATGAAGTCAAATAGAGTTCTTTTTTTACTTATTCAATAGAAAAAAAATACAACGAATAACATGGTAGTGTTGAGGATAACAACAAACATTCTATCAACGAAGACCTTCGGCAAGGGT
>OY735220.1:5387603-5470103 GCA_963457665.1 Thysanoteuthis rhombus | reverse complement strand
TGCTCGAGTGACTGTGTGATTATATGTATTATTTCAAAAACCTCAGAATCGCTTGCACCATTACTTCAACAGACTCTATTATGCATAGAACTGAAGTTATGAAATTAATTCAAATCAGTAAGAATACTTTATAATATATATATATATATGTATATATATATATATATATATATATATATATATATATATATATATATATATATATGTTTATATATATATATATATATATATATATATATATGTATGTGTTTATTTGAATGTGCAAGAGTGACTGTGTGAGCGTGCACATTTGTGTACTTACATATATGTAGGTCTTTTTATGAGATCTCTGAAAAAACAGAAACTTTTTGGTTATTTTGGAAAGATTTCACATGTAGACTTGTAAACGCATTTTTCGTAAGAATATCCTAATATTATTTGATATAGCAAATTTCCAGATATTCAGATATGATTCGGATATCCCCTCACGTGGTAACAACAAGATTTTTCAAAAGCTGTTTAGTGAATTGTTTACGTTTTTTTCCCAACCGATATTTCTTGAGAATTTTTGAAAAAAAGAAGCTATTTTTGATGAAATGACATATTCGATGGCACCCCTGATTCATCCAGTGCCGGAATAACTATGCAACAGCCCCACAATTTTAAGATATTTGCTAACTATCAATTTCGATTCTAATTCTCCATTTGTATAGTTCTATAATACCCTCAAATCTTTATAAACGACTGACTGTTTAAGATAAGCAATGTCAGCCAGATATCACCTTTAATTTGATCTATTATTTTAATACAGTTTTTGATGGGAGTTTGGTATTTCTACGATACGTAAGCAACACATAAATACCGTAGTATTTGAAACTGAAGTCATGCCCCCTGTACAACGATCGAAACGGAAACAAAGTAATACTACTCCTGAAATGTCAGAAATTGTGTGGCTGTAGAGCAGAAGACAAATGATAATTAGTTTAAAAGTAAAAAAGGTATATGATTTAATTTGGAGCCCATTTATAACATGTCTTTCAAGCTTAATCCGGTCCTGATTTCAGTAGGGAATATAAAAAAACAAAACAAACAAAACAAAATTATATGTATATATGTATTCAAAAAGTGGAGATATTTGGTCTGACATTAACTGTATTACGACGGGAGATCATTTCTAATGAGTTTCTATATGATATGATGCAATTTATAATTCATTATGTTGGACCGTACATGTTCATTTCTTGAACACATACTGTCGCATTGGAAGAGACGATAGAGACTGTGAATAAACGGGATCAAAATTTGGTTTGAAAGCCATTTCTGGCCTTTGCATTACCAGTGGGCTGTTTTACACAATGGTGTGTGCATCACTATGTTAGAGTGGCTACCATATCGGTGGCAGTTTCGATCCCTGCAGTAGCCCTATTTTCTCTGATTTTTTATTCTATTTACGTTGTCTAAATTGAATAATATACTAACCGTGTAACAACGGAAGATCATTTCAAATAAGTTTCTACAAAATATAACGTATATATATATATATATATATATATATATATATATATATATATATACACACTTATATACATTTATATGTATACATAACATTTCATATACTGAAATATAGATATACATATGTAAACAGATTTATATACATATATGCATATATATACATTTGTATGTATGTATATATATATATATATATATATATATATATATATATATATATATATACATATCATTTACATATATATATATATAAACAGATTTATATATATATGTTTATTTATATACAGAAATATGAATATATGTATACATTTATATACACATATATATACATATATAAACATATATATAAACATATATATATATATACATGAAAGAGAGAAAGAAAGAGTGAGGCATCAGGGGGGATAATGGTTACTTTAATAATATGCAGTATAATGTTATCTTTCCTGATATAATCATGAAAAGAGTGAATGACGTTTCAGACAGGCTTTAATTTACTGAAATATTACTGATAAAAAATCAAGCAAAACTCTCAGTGAACCAACATTCATTCCATTCGACAAAAAATTTAAAAAAAAATCAAAAGGCATAAATGAATGAAATGAAATTATCCTATAATAAAGTGATAAATAGATACTTTACAAAGCTTAGTTTTGTCAGGTATATGGCCACATGAGAGGGAGATTGTTTTGCATCAATCAGTGAGGACCTTCCTAGAAAATAAACGTTGAAAATCCTGATTCTTTAAATCTGGGATCGAACCACCACTACACGAACCAATGGGTGATACGTGACTACTTTGCCAAGAAATATGACGGCTTACATCCGGGATCATAGCTATTTCCCGCCAGTTTTTGACCATAATTCGCCCTACTCCAAGTGACTCACCCTGACCAATTCGATGAAATAGAGAGATTGGGGATGCTTGATGCTTGTGGGTGGGTGAGAGACTTACGAGAGGGTAATCTCCGAGCAGGGTAGAGGTATTTTCAATAACCATAGTAACTGGAACTATTGATACTATTTTTGGACCAAAACTTTGTATAGATCAAATACCACGATAGCAATAGAACCTCATCTCTTAAGGAAGGCATTGGCCAATTCATCCTATACACACAGACACACAGACACAGACACACATATATATATATATATATATATATATATGAGAAGGTAATAGAGACATATGTGATGTGTCTGCTTTGTACCTTATCTAAAAAAGATCTCAAAAAACATCTTTTGATATTGGGCACTTAAAACACAAAGAGATCTCTTAAATGTCACTCACACAAAAACAATATTTAGTCCACTAATTTATGGAACAATAAACACAATGTTTATAGCCATCGTCTGCATAAGAAATTACTTGATCAATGCAAGTATATATACTCATTACATCTCTAAGCCTATTTTCTATGTACATACACGTTCACACATACGTATACATCTTAGATAGGAAACATATATCCGTATTTACAATATATGTACACAAGCTAATACGTTGGGATAAAGAAATTAGTACGAAGGGATGTATATTCTACTGAAATAGTGAAAGGTGTGATATTCTTGATTTTCTGTCCATAACCACCGGCTCTTCCACTTAAAGGTAACAAATTTTCTGCTAAAATATCACCTACCCATCATTTCATCTTTCCACTGGGGTGAGTTTTTTCTTTCTCTTCTAAAAATAATCATCTGATCGAATTCAAATACAGGCAGTCCCCGCTTTACGCCAATTTCTTGCACTTTAGAAAAATGCAGAAGTAGCGTTCAACTTTGGTTTTGCAGCGACTCATTATAGAAGCAGCGAACACTCTCTTCCCTCTTTTCAACACCCAAGTATCATGTACCCCCTATCACTACGACTTCCAATGAGTCATCCTTATGTACCACCTTCACCATTTTGGGGTCTGGGTATGCTCAAAAATCTTTTCCTTCGTAAATCAATAATTGGTTCCTCGCTTTCCGCCATTTTGGCTTACAAAAGGGTTTCATAAAAAGGCTCTATTTTCGGTTAGTGTGGGGGTTAACTTGTATATTCGTAATTTTTTTCATTGGCATTTACGATATATATATATATATATATATATATATATATATATATATATATATATATATATATATGTTCTTAAAAAGAGCACAGATACTACATTCTAATCTGCGACAGAAATGCTGGGAGTGGTACTTTGAACTTAGACAGAGTACATATATACTACAATCTGATCCGATTTTTACCGTCTCTCAGAACGGAAAGAATGACACAAGATCACTTTAAGGTGGGGGCTAACACGTGTACGCCTAATAAAGGCAAAAATTACCATGTCCCCGTCACAATCACCATGAAGGCGTAAGAACACCTTGGAACCGCCCTTCTACAAGGCAATGGGAGGACTATCCCGGGGTTGGAATCCCCAGTAGCAAGCTTGCCTTGTTTATGCAAGCTGTAAGTATAAAAATTTACTCTTCATTATGTCAAGAAAAATATTTGTTTGTTTTTTAAATTACCCCCCCAAAAATTCAGGGAAGGTCAGTTTACAATGTAAGTTAATAATCCTTTGGTTCATTAACTTGAGTCTTGCTTTTGTTCTTTTGATTTGGACATTTTACTGATCCAACAAAAGGCAAAAGAGGAGACTTATTCATTGATCACCCCTTTTCACAATTTTTAATCATTCCCAACACGGCATTCTGCCAAAAGACATTTATCATGAGTTGGTTTGTTCAATAACCATCTAACAGTGTTCTCAAACAATATACAATGTAAATACAAAGAAGTAGGTATTTCTACTAATGTGGTGCGTGATTTTTACGAGAACCATTTGTGAGATTATTTACAAGACAATCTTTCGTACCATTCAATAGCCCACGTTCATTGTAGTGACCTGGAAGATTTTACTAGTATAAGAGCAATACGATTGCTGATATGTTTGTGCCAAACGGAATTTATGAATGCTTGGAGTATTTCTGATTCTTCCTATATTCAAGACAATGACTAGCACAAGCAATGACAAGAATAATACCGGCCAATCTGATGCAGAATTAACTTCCCCAAGATAGATACGTGCACAGTGATGGGGTTAGGTCGTGACTGTTCGATCAACCGGAAGACAGTGATTGGGGGGGGGGGGGCGATATGCATTTAATTCCGATAATGACGGAGAAAGTAAAAGAGTAGACATTAAAACGGACACACGGAGTTGCGAGATACGCCTGGCTGTGAGAAATCGGTCATCGTATGATGATTGGTAAAGAAAATGGGTGAGCCGGTGCTAGCGTGGGACACTGTCGTTTCGCCCACATGTCATTCGAAGCTTGACAACGCCTAGCCGAATCGTTAGGTTATTGGACAGTCGATCGATTGTAAGAAGAAAAAAACAGAGTAAATAGATGGGAAAAAAAAGACCTGGAAACTCGAGAACAAGGCAAAGTAGGGCACAAGGACAAGGGGTTGGTTCAGGTGTCCACCGTTTATTGGAAGTTCGCTTTACATCAAAAAAAAAAAATGGGTGAGAAGCGAAAATGATGTTTGGCATTTGCTTTGCAACTAGCTATTATAGAGTCAACAATTTTTTCTCTCTCACCCATATCCCAGTAATCTGTACATTCCATTACCCCAATCGACGACTCAACATAACTTACCATCATTACCATTTTTTGAGTCAAGGAACGCTCAAAATGGTCTCCCATATAAATCAATGGTAACATTGGCTTATAAAGTTTTAAAAAAAACCAAAAAACTAAAATTAGAAAATTGAATTGTCGACCAGTACTGTCGACACAGGTTTCTTCAGTTTTGAATTGGTCCGGCTAGCTGTCTGAAAATGTTCCGAGGGAGAATTTAGCAGGATTAGAAAGGATATCCCTGTGTTACAGTACGATTTTTCGCCGAAGTTTTTGTCAGTTTATCAGTAATCTGACAGCTCATCCCCACTTTTTTTTCGAAAATCAACGATAACAAAACATCAAAAGAGAGATGTCCGATTCTTTCCAGCTGTTACAAGAAAATTGCTGTCTAAAAGCTAAAAAAGATGGCAAAGGGAATCTTTTTTCATTACGTTGACCAGTGAGAACATTGTTTCACTTCCACCATCGAATGTAACCAAAGTAGTGTACTAGGTTGAATCAATAATAGCACTTTTTCCTGAATTATTTGGCATTTGTGAGTCAATAAATGAGATATCTATCATTTAGGACGGAATCAATCTTGTTACTGTTTTCGGGCAAGAGTACAAACCTTGGGCAAATGTGCCTGGCTCCTGGAGATTTCTTCGGGTAAGTAGAGTCATGGGTCGCTTTTGAACTTTTAAAAAAATGGGCTTAACTTCCTTGTGCCTTTTCTAGCTTTATCTTTAAGAGAATTTTTCTATCAATGATTAACATGAAATCTTTTCAGATACAGATTTTTTCTGTGACACAGCAAAGTGTTTCATTGGAAAAGTTACCCTGCTTTAATCATTCTTTTCAATTTCATAAAGTTCTTTGATTGTTTTCACAGACCCACAGCAATCAGGTCAATGAAGAAAATGGTAATCACAGAAATCCTACTGTAAATGTATGTAAATGTAACAAGTCGTATAATTAGAAACCGTCAACCAAAACTGTCAACGAAGGTTTCTCTCAGTTTTCAAGTTGGTCTGGCTGGCTTGACATGTATGTATGTACCATGCATACAAGCAATGAAGCAAGAGATCTGAAATTTCAAAAATGTACTCCTTATGTCTAGAAAGACGTTTGTTTTTCGAAATTCTCTCTAAATACTTGTTTTAGAGAGGGGTCAGTTTGCAAAGTAAGTTAATGCTAAATGGATCCTTTAGTTTGTGTCTGATTGTTCTTTGAAAATTCAAACTTTTTTCGTAATCAGTACCCAACAAAAGGCGAGCGAAGTATCTAATTCATTGATGTCAACTCTTTGCAATTTTTCTAATTAATTACCTCTAACTCGGCAAAGATGTTACTTACGTGACGATTTCAACTGAGTGACTCACCAGCCCTGTATTGTATGATGATGATGATGATGATCATCATCATCATCCTTTAAGCGTCCGTTGTTGGATTTAGAGCTTCTCCAAGATTCTCCAGACCCCTCTATCATAGGTGGCGCTGAGTCAGTACTTTGTCTAGTTCGGAACGCTTTCTTACTTCCAGTTGGTCACAATTTCACCTATGATCTCTGTGGATCCATGTTGTGAGTCGTGATGTCTAGCAGTTGTCTGACAATCTTAAAACACGTCCAGTTCATTGCTATTTAAGTTTTCTAATGGCTTCTATATCCCAGACTCCTGATTTTTCTCTGATATACTGTGCTGTCTTATGATCTTTCCATGTGAGGTTGAATTTGAATTTTTCATGTGCACGCTGCATGGTTCTCATTCTGAGGGTCAATTGCTTGGTTAGGTTTTATGTCTCAGCTCCATTCATGACTATTGGAGACATGAATTACATCCTTTTTTTCAAGTATGAGTGGTATTTTCGTCTTGTTCTTGAAAGCTGAGCTTGCTCCAGCAAAAGCTTACTGACGTAGTGTGATCCTTTGTTTGATTTTTTCTTCTTTTTAGGATCTCATGGAGATTCGTTGTCCTTGGTAGATTTTATGATCAACTTTCTTCAGCTCTTCGTTTCTGATTTTGACTGTTGTGCCTTCGTCTACAGCATGTTTGTAGCTCATTCCATTTGTTTTGTTGAAGTTCTTGCGAAGGCCAACTTTCTTGCTCCCCTCACTTAGCTCATCTTCATGATCTCCAAATAATGTTTAATATAATGTAATGCAAATGTAGATATTGAGGAAAAAAATCATTGATATTCATGGAACTTGACATTTTCCCGAAGTCCAGTTCGTGACATTTCTTAGAAGACAATTCGTCCTGTCGGTCAATGACGGAGAAGATGTCATTTGGCCTATGGTCAAGAATGAGTTGGATGCTCATGCTTCGTTGGACCTGGATCATATTGATGTAGACCCCCCCCCCCAAAAAAAAACTGATCAAAAACACCAACAGGTATGAAGTATGCGTCACGTACACGTGTGCACGCTCACACTTACACCGGTACGAGAATGTTCATGCAAATACATGCAGGTTATGTCAAGAATGTATTAGTCTATGGGCACTTGGCCACTGTTTGTTAGGTCAGTGACATAATCATCTTCGTTGTTTACATTGTCTTCATAGACATTCACCAAAATACGTGTAATTTTACGCTTATCTATCTATCTATCTATCTATCTATCTATCTATCTATCTATCTATCTATCTATCTATCTATCTATCTATCTATCTCAGTTTGTTCCTATCTATCTATCTATCTATCTATCTATCTATCTATCTATCTATCTATCTATCTATCTATTTATCCATCTCAGTTTGTTCCTATCTATCTATCTATCTATGTATCTATCTATCTATCTATCTATCTATCTATCAGAAACCGTCAACATACGTTTTTACAGTTTGCAAGATGGTTCAGCTGACTGGTAGGCTGGCTAGTTAGCTATGTATGTATGTATGTATGCATTATACGTACAAGCTGCACCAATGGAGCCAAAGGGCTGAAAATTTAAACATTTAGTCCAGTATAATTCACACGTCGCAAAAACCTCAAGAGGTCGAGGAGAGATTCGTGAGTCTAGACTCTCCCCTCCCGATGATTTTCTGTTGGGTTTCAATTTGAATGTATGCTGAATAGAACACTTAGTTTGTGTCCAGCAGCCCTCATGTTTGTTTGTTTTTAATTCAGAATCCTTTGGAGATCACTGCCCCACGAAATGCAAAAGAAATAATTTATCCATTGATCACCCCCAACAAGGTATGCTACTGAATGACATTGGTCAAGAGCGCGAGCGCTTGTGTATGGTTGTGAGTGAGTCTGCTTCAAAATTTACATGATATTTCGTTCTTCCATCAGCTTGCAATGCAAAAAAATGGTTGGTGTCTGTCGTAGAGGGTATCAAATTGTCTCAACATAAGGTAAATATGTGACACAGGGTCAATATTTAACTTGGAGCCCTATGCATATCTGGATGTGAATAGGTACAAAAATTGTCCAAGTTCCGCTGCAGGTGTCGAGATGAGCCTCTAACCCCACCCTTTCAGTTTAATGGAGAGGTACTGCCTAGGATATAGATCCACGGGAACCAGTAGTCAATGGTGCATGGCGTTGAACATCAATTAGCAAACAAGTTTCCTAAATCTTATTATTATTCACATCATTCTTTTATATGCTAAAAATTCATTTCCTTCATCAGGTCGGAATAGGAGTAGGAGTCGAGTGAGGCCGTGCAGCAGCCAGGCATGTTTTGAGAGAGAGAGAGAGAGAGAGAGAGACGGTTTCATTTTCAAGACTCCGAACGATGCTGAGTGTGAACAGGGCGGGTGCATGGATTAAAAGCTTTGTCCCTGGGCAATTCTGGCCCCATCCCCCCCATCTATCCACTCATCGTTCGGATCTAGATTTACTCAAATAGATAAAGTTCCTTTTTCTTTCTCCTCGTAGTCTTAATTGGGCCTTTCACTGATCAGGGGTTACGCCGAGAACAATCATTAGCATTATCTTTCCATTTTTTCACCTTTCCATCTCTCTCTCTCTCTCTTTCTTTCTCTCTCTCTCTCTCTCATCTCTTCTCACATCCTCTCTTTTCATCCTATTGTCTCTCTTTTTTTCCCACAGCTGTCACTCTTTTAATCTTTTGTCTAAATAATTTGTGCCCAGTGCTCTGGGATTAAAAAAACGTTACCTACAACTGTTACCAAAACTATCCTTATTAGTTTCTTCAGTTTTCAATTCGGTCTGGCTGGCTGACTATTTATGTATGTATTATTGTACATTTCCGTTCATTATATACAGAGAAACGTTTTTTAATCCACGAATAGATTCTTAGTGATGGTTCAATTTACAATGTAAGTTTATGCTAAATGTTCCCTAGTTTGTGACCGGCAGTGTTTACGGTTGTTCGTTTTTTTTTCATTAATTTGAACTCCCTTAGTGATCACAGCCCAACAAACGGCGTGAAAAGTAACTTATTCATTTATCACCCTTTTTCAAATTGTTTTATTGATCACCCTGAACACAGAATGTTGTCTATAGATATTGGTCATGTGATGGTTTCTATTGAATGACCAACCAGTTTTCTTATAGATTAAATTTGTGTTCAATGCTTATGGTTCCTTGTTAATGACTCATTTACAAATCATATGTGAAATTTCAAAACTTCTTAACCGTCAAGACAAAAAGCAAATGTATTGATCACCCCACCAGTTTGTCCATATCAATCTCATTTTGTTCATTCTGATTGTTATATTTGCACTTGACTCTGTTTAATATTGAATTCATATTAATAAAACCCAACGTCTTTCTCATTATTTTTATTTACTTTACGCCTAATTTCATTCTTACTTTTCTTTTTCTTTTTCTTTTTTTCTTTGCTTTTTTTCTCAGTTTTTCTTTTTCTCTCTGATCTCATCTTCCAAAAACATTATCTTCTTTCTTGCTTTCATTCCTCTCTTTATCTTGTCTTCGTGGCTCCTCTTTTCTCCCTTCTTTATCTCTTTATTTTTCTTCTCTTTCCTTTCTGATTCTTTCTTTCTCTCCTCTTTTTTTCTTTCTTTCTTTCTTTCTTTCTCCCCTTCTTTCTTTCTTTCTTTCTTTCTTTCTTTCTTTCTCACACCCATTTAGCTCTATTTTCCATCCCTTCTCTTCCTTTTTTCTTGTCTTCCTCTCCTATCTTTATTTCTTTCTTTTTATTCCCTATCCCTTTTCCTGCTTTATTTTTCCTCCACGTTCCCATCTTCTTCGTTTCCAACACTCCTTTTCTTACCCTTATTCTTCTCTTCTTTCTTTCAATCCTCTCCTTCCCTTTCACACTCTTCTCTAAGCAGACACTCAGCACACATCAGAAGTAGCAGTAGATATGGTAGTTGCAACACGAACAACAACCGGCCTTGTCTGTACGCAGTAGAAAGCGACAGTCAACATACTATCTTCTTCTCTATGGTATTAGACAAGCAATAACTCTACTACCTCCATCATCATCAGTTGCAGTTCCAACTGCAATCCTACTGCCAGAACCTTTCTACTTCTCTCTCATCAATACTTCAGTCACCACCATAAACCCACAGCGTACAGCATGAACTTTGTGGCATTATTGTTGATTTTATATCTAAGACTGATAATTCCAAATAGCCTTATTGGCAGCCACTATTCGTAAGATCTAACCTTTCCCTTTTACGATGTACACAGTGCACTCTGCTACTTTAAATTGTATAACATTGTATTATCGTTGACCCAAGTTCTGTATGAAATAATGCAATGCGTACACTGGAGAATCATAATCAAATTATAATATTCTACAAGGAATAACCATAAACTATGAAAATGGAAATATTTTCTTTCGGTGTCAGTGTTCCAAACTTTTATTGAACAACGGCAGCCATCAAAGGTTGCAAAGGATTATATCTGTGTTTATATGTGCGTGTGTTTGTGTATTCAAGCACTCCTGGTCATACCGTTTTATCTACTTGAAGATTGACATCAGCACTTCACTAGACCCTTTCTGAAAATGTTTTTTTAATTATCATTATTGGATTAGAAAGCTTTTCTGATCTTTTGGAATCTCATTTTGACGGGTTTATCATTTGAAAAATATTCTGAAAGACCTAAAACTTTCCAATTTCTAAAAACTTTGAGAACTTCTAATTCCCACAAATGTAAATCCGTCTGGTGTATTGGATTGATGAATGCCTCTTGTATACAAGGAATAAAATATAATGTCATCGGAAATATTTTTGTAATCTTTTAATTTTTCCTAAAATAGAATGCGTTGATTCTTGACAACGATTTTGAGATAGCGTATCATGACAAAAGTGACAACACACATGATGTATATGGATACACATTGTATTTCAAATATATGGAAATAGATATTTGTATTGATGTGAGTTCGGAGAATAGCGTTCTGTTGACCACAAACGGAATTTTAAAATAATGTTTGTTTTTATTACTTTTTATAATTATAATTATTCTTTTAAATTCAGCATTTTAAATAGGTCATAAGAGCATTAATGGAATTTTTACTACGTCAGTTACACCCCTTAGTGGGACAGAAGACATCTGCACATTGCTAATCATTATATATTTATGTACGTGTCCTGTTTTTTAATGGTTCAAGTACTTAATTTTTGTAAAAAAATTTAGATTCTATTCTGTTCTTCTCTGTTTCTCTCTTTTTTTATCTGTTGTTCTTTCTTCCTTTTACTTTTGTTCTTGTATTACTTTCTTTTTTTTCTTTTTCGTTCATCTCTCTCTCTCTCTCTCTCTCTCTCTCTCTCTTTCATTTATATTTGTCATTCTTTCTTTTGTGTTCTTTCTTTCTCCCTCTTTCTTAATTTCTTTTATCTTTTTCATTCGTCTTCTTCTTTCTTTTCCTATTCTGTCTCTCTACTCCATTCATTCTCTTTCTTATCACTACACTTTTGATGGAAATTCTTTCATAGTAAATTAAGCAGTTGTAATGCCTTCAAAGTGAACAAAGATCGAAGAAATGAATCCTGAAACCCAATTCGTTTTCAATGCATCGTAATCATAAGTTTACTAATGGCAAGCAATAAACTGTTTTAACATTGACGGCGTTGGAGAGGTTACTTGTGTGTATGTGTGTTTAAGGGGTGCTTTGAAGGATAATCGAAAATGGTCAAAGTCTCAACCCATTACGTGCTTGACCATAGAACTTGACCCACGGTCTGTTTTATCGATTCAAAATAAATCTCAAATAGTGACTTCGAATCTTGAAGAAAAAATCAAACTCTCTCCACATAAAAAAGATAAAAAAACATACTAAAAAAATATCCCTCTTTACGCACAAAAGCAGATATAAGTGTGGAAATAGAGAATACAGTAAGTCATTCTTTGATTAAATACAAACCACTAAATCCTTTCCGAACTATGTCCACGAGAGAAAGAGAAAGACATCGATTGAACATTATGTTGAAGAGGGGTGTGGACCTTAGCAAACTCGTCATGCGGACCAGTGGCAAAGCTTAGAAATAACAAATAGTTCTCGTTGAGAAAAAAAGAAAGTAGATCGCTTTTACGATCTTTTGTTAGGAATGACGCGCAAAAAAATAATCAATGGTTTCTTTACGAAACTTATTACACGAAAATATTTTGTGAATAGTGAGTAGCCAGTGATTCTCAAGCGGACATGCCAACAGGCAGTCAAAGAGACATACATTCACACTTATTTCCCGTCAGGGTACGTCCATCATAACTGATGAGAAGCAGCTAAAATTAAGATGAAAAAAATACTAGTCTAAATTAACAATTGATAAAAAAAAACAAGAAAGCATAATGTCCTTTTCTGTAGTGGTCAGTCTAGCACATATACAAATATGACGTATACAATCATCAAAGAAAAATGATTGATATTATATGATGAAGCATTGAAGCACGTCGTTCATTGGATGATGTTTCTGTGACGTCATCCATCCATGAACATTTCTCTCTGATCGACTGTCACGAGTCAGGCCAAACGAAGCGACCAACTGTTGCGTTGGTCGTGCTAGTCAGACTATGGCCTCTCGATGTGGCTTACTGATTAAAAAGATGGCAGACACAGAGCTGGATGCTAGAAGCAAGAAAAGGCCGCTGTAGATGATAAGTGGTTGGGCAAGAGAAGTTATTGATAATTCAAATAATCACATGTTCAAAAAAAGCTATCATTGTTTGGAGTTTGTACAATAACACACGGGACTATCTCTGTCCCATAATGGTAGCTACATTGATATATACATTTATATATGCAAATGTAACAAATATTATGGGATAGGATTGTGTATGTTTTAAAAGCGATGGATCTTTCCTGGATTTTTCCAGTTAGTTTTATTTTAACCATAAGTGTAAAATGAGTCGGTGAATAGAAGAGACATTGGAAGCAGGCATTGGGTTTCGATCCCGTTTCTACACATTTCTACACAAAGTAAGCAAGGCAAAACGGAAGAAAGAGAGTTTGAAAGAAAGTGAACCAGCAAGGAAAATGAAAGAAAAAAAAAGAAGGAACGAAAGAAAGAACGAAAAAAAACAAAAGAAAGACAGGGAGAACGAAAGGAAGAAAGATCGAAATAAAGAAAGGGAGAAAGAGCAAAAGAAAGAAAAAAGAGAAAGAACAAAAGAAAGACAGAAAGACGAGAGGAAGAAACGCAGAAGGAATGAGAGGAAGAAAGAGAGAACGAACGAAAGAAAGAAAAGAAGAAGAAAAAAAGGAAGACGGTACAAAGGGAAGAAAGGAAATAAGAAAGGGAGAAGAAAAAAAAAGAGAGGGAGGGAGAAAAAAGACAGTTAGGAAGGCAATTGGGGGGGAAGATTGTAGTTGTATAATTTCAAAGGACTTTGCAAACTGTTCGGAAATTTTGAAAGGACGCTGGAGCAATTGTTTGGGGTTTATAGCAGAGTACTTTGAAGGAATCAAAGCTGTATTGCCCTAGGTCGGCTACTTTTTGTTAATATCAAATGGCTGGATATTTTCCAGATAAACTTTTTAGAGAGAACAATAAATCACTGACTGGACGACAAGAAATGAAGAAAGTTAAAAAAAAAAATAGTCAGAGAAAGAGAAAAAATATAAAGAATCGTAGAGAACAACTGATTTTGATCAGTAATAAATAAAAGAACTTATAACACAAAGAAAAAATAAACTCATAGCACAAAAATAAAATGTAACAAAGAAAGAATATCGCAATTGAAAAGATGTCTATTATTTCTACTTCACGGAATATTGATACAAATGTGCGGTTGCCTGCCTTTTAGCCGCTGGCATTGGACAGTTCGCTCGATAGAGACTTGTCACCCCTTCTACATTCACGATGGCATCTAGTCGAACAGTAACCTTTGCTCTTTATCTTTCTGACTTTTGTTTTTTGCATATTTGTCCTTCCCGGACAATTAGTTTGACTAAAATCAACACAGCAATTACATAAAATAAAGCATGACTGACACGTCAAAGATTTAAAAAAATTCTTCTTGATTTATCAAAGTTATGACTAACGTATTTTTGAAATATAGTCGATTATGATACTTTTATGATAATGTGGAACATTCAGAGGAATATTATTATTCGTGAAAATTCTTATCTGTTTCAGACTGATATATTTATTTCATTCTGACCATTTAGGAACGGTCGACCAAAACTTCAACCTTTAACTGGCTGGATGGCTATCTACATATGTGCCGCGAGTACATGTGATACCAATGGAGTTAGAGGGCTGAAAATCTAATATTTACCCCTTGTTATGTATAGAAGAAAAAAGGTTATTATTTTTTTGTTTTTTTCAAAATTTCCCCTTAAGTAGTTTTTGTTGGGGGTCAGCTTACAACATAAGTTTATACTAAATGCGACCTTTTATTTGTGTCCAGTAGCGTCCACACTCGTTTTTCAAAGATTCAGACTATTTAGTGGTCCAACAAACGGTGAAAGAGGTATCTTATTCATTTATCGCCCTTTTTCCAATTCTTTTTTATTGATCAACCTGAACATGGCATGCTGACAAAAGCACTTTTGGGTCACAGTTTCTATTGAATGACCGATCTGACCTGTTTACAATCAAATGGGTTACACACGGATGTCAGGTATTCATAAATTTCTAAACGTTGCTCAATCTGGCAAAAAGTCAAATATGGTGGGAAAGGAAGATTGTGTTGTGCCATTCTCATAAATGAAGAGGATTTACAGCCGGGTAGGGTAGGGCCCTTTGTATCTATTAGTTGAGTACATTGGGAGCATTGGTTTCAAGATTGGAGGAGATCTAATTATTTCAGAAAGTTTTGGATTTCCTTCCCCAAAAAAAAATAGCAGGCTTTTGTAATATTCACGTATGTCAGCCGTAAAAAAACCTTGAAAACCAAATAACACCCACCGTTTTACCTCGATCTTGAAAATGAACAGAAGTATGGCTGAAAGCACTACATCATCAGCGTTTGGACGAATGGATATTTATACCCACTAAATCCACACATATGTTCCATTGTATGGAACAACAAAAGGTGACTGAAAGTTTTAAAAAATCCTTGTCAAACATGCACACACACACACACACACACACACACACATATATATATATATAAATGAATGAAAGAATGTATTACATCGTTTGAAACAACCTCCTGTTGATACACAGAGAATGAATCACTTGGATTATGTATCCATTTTTCAATTATGTGTGCGTGTGTGTGTGTGTGTGTGTGAGCGAGCGAGAGAGAGAGAGAGAGAGAAAGAGAGAGAGAGAGAGAGTGTGTAGAGAAAAGACAATGTGCGCAGTTAATACGGAGGCCAATAATCATTATTGGATGAATGTGCGCATGCACACACACACACACACACGCACAAACACACACACACACACACACACACAATCACGCACACACACACATCAAGGCCCAAAATGTACGTATGCAAGCCCCATGTATTCACATCCAAACAAAAGATATTCACAAAGAACATAATGACTATATTTCTATCGAGCAGTCAAAACCATATTCAATCATCGTTTCTCACGAAGATTCGTGTTCATCCTGTTTACATGTGTTTACGTCTTTGCTTTCGATCTTTGAGATGTACATTGGTAAAAACAGCACTGCACGCGTTTGCATCTTCGTCTTTTAAACGGTTCGTTCTGCTAGTTTTATTGAACCAAGGCGCTAAACTAAGCGAAAGAACGAAGAGGTATTGAAATAGAATAAGCACAAAATATTCCATTATCCTTATTTAAAAAAACGAAACAAAAATCATTGCAGAATTCAGTTTGTCATTTTTTGCTTCCAGTACGTATGAATATATAGTTAAGCCAAAATGAAAGAGCCTTACTGATTTTAACTGTTGCCAATGTTCCCATGTTAAGTTACCTTTGTATTTTGTCATGAGTTTCCTTTGGTTGTTAACTCACTACATCAGTGAACTTTAGCATGAAAAGATAACTTGACCTTCGACTGTTGATTCGTAAAGCTGTGTTCAATCTGGTATAAGGCCACAGCTTGACCTTAGACTGAAACTTTGTCGTGATCCACCAAGTGTAATTTGTATGAAGGCAGATCTTAACTTGGAAAAGTTATGAATGTACTGGTATTTACTAAACTTCACTAAGTAATGGATGAAGTCAAATGGAAGTAGAAAAATAGTGTTACGACCATCTTCAAAGGGGGCAAGTGTGCATGCCTTGTGATTGTAATCATCATCATTATCATTGGCGTCATTTTGGCGTCCTTTGTTGGACAGAGACCTTCCCTTGGATTTGCCAGATATCATGTAATAAAAAATCCGTCGAAGAATAGATATTATCAGAAAGAATTTTATTTATGACGTGACTGGGATTTTCCACACGAAAATATCTAAAAAGAATTTTTTGAAAATATGTAAGAACATGTACAATCTAGAGAAACCCACCAGAATATGGCCTCAGAAGTCCAAAAGGCTTTTGTTCCCAAAATTTGAAAAAAACAAAACATTTAGAAGATGTTTAGTGGAGTCTGTAGATAAAACAATATGACCAGGAGCGCTGGAGCATAGATACCATAAATACACGCCTTTGTTGGATATGGTTGTTTTATTGCCATATATATATATATATATATATATATATATATATATATATATATATATATATGTGTGTGTGTGTGTGTGTGTGTTTGTGCATACATGCATGCGTGCGTGTTACATTAATAATTTCATAGGTTAATGATGAAAACAGCTTTCATTTTACCCAACGAATAATAATTCCTCAACACTGGTATTGAAACTGGGCAATCTAAATGTTATTGATAAACTATAAACCTTACTCGTCAAAACAAGGCCCCCAAAAGGTCGAGAAACTTTTTTCCCCTCCAAAATGAAGATGTGAAAAATCATTTTAGAATGGGACAAGCAGAAAAAAGTATGGCTAGGAGCGCTTGAACACACTAACAAACACGCAAATATCAAAAGGAAAGAACCCTCCGTCGCCTTTGGTGGCTACGGTTGATCAAGTAATAATCACATGTTGATTACACCCATTGAAAACCTTTGTTTTCTTAGAGCTTCGAAAATGTCGCCCGTTTTCTTTGATTGTCAGATTCCGAGTCTTAGTTAATTAACACTAATCTAAAATTATCCTCCATGTTCTGAAAGCTTGTGCCGGCTGGCGATTTCTTTGTCCATGACAAATGTTATTGTTCGTTAGCGCTTTCAAAAGCAACACTGGTTGATGGTTATGGTGTCTTCTGACGCCACTTTTGATACTGGAGAGGATCTTGCAACAACACTGACTCTATTGATTCGACTCGGATATTGTTTACTATTTATCAGCCACCATCTTGATCGCATTCCGCTTTGTCCAAGTGTGGGTCGGGTGGAAGTCTGGAGCTTTAGCAACTCTCCACCGAACACAACGAGTACTTCTTTTTTTATCCTCACTTCTAAGTATGTGTGTTCTTCGAGTGCCATATGGCTTGATCACAAGTGCGCATGCACAAACACCCATACGTCCTTAGTTTTCTATATTTCCGTCGATGTATATAATATCTGCGTGTGTTTCATGTATTGAATGATATTGAATAATAATATTGAATAATAATAAGAATAATAATATTGAATAATAATAATAATACACTCAGCCTTCAGCGATAACCACTGGGCAACCGGTGTGGAACTGTAAATCGCAGAATTACTGCGACCTATGAGTACTAGGAGAGAAGGGCTGGAGACTTGAGGAGACTTGCTGTCACTCAAACTCCAGCGGTTACCACCAGGCAACTGGTGTGAGATTCCAAATAATGATAATAATAATAATATTGAGTGATCATAATAATACTATGAGTACTAGAAGAGAAGGGCTGGAGACTTGAGGAGACTTACTGTCACTCAAACTCCAGCGGTTACCGCCAGGCAACTGGTGTGAGAGTGCAAATAATAATAATAATAATAATAATAATAATAATAATAATAATAATAATAATTCGATGATGATGATGATGATGATGATGATGATGATTATGATGAAGGACAAATTCTAAATAAGAGTTATCTTGGATTCCTCGTGGAATCTTTTTTGTGGCGGAAGGTGGAGATGAAGAATATTTTGCAGTGCTAGGGTCAAACTCCCTTACTTCGTTAGAATCTAAAAAATAAACAACACAGAATCCATTTCTAGATATTTTTTATTTCAAAACTACGTTTCCCTATTCCAACTCCTTTATTTGTAGTTCCTTCGATAAAAATGTTAATCTGAGTTGAAAGAGTGAATTTGTCATCAGTTTTTGCTTACGCAACTCTTATTCGCACCGTTGTGATGTCGTTGTTTTTTGGTGTGGCCATTGTCATTATTGTTAAATACGAAAACAAAGTCATAACTGAACAGTAAGAGTTTGACAAAAGGGAAAGAGAAAGGAGAGGTTAAACAGGCCTTTCACTGGTATCCAGATATTTAGTATTCGATTAAACTTTATAGACACCAATCTACTTATATGAGCAGTGTGACTTTTTCTGCTTCCTTGTCCGTTACAATGAACTCTTACAGTAAAAGGTGACAATTTTTGAGATGAAAATATCTCCTTTACGCAATTCAAAGCAATGAACTTTCAACTGAGATAAATTCACGAGTTGATTTCCTAAAAAGTAATCTCATAGAAATTCAAACATATCTTTGAGTTTTCCACGTGGATAAATAGTTATTAGACTCTAAATATCTTATTTGACCGTAGAGCAAGAATTTGAGGCACTTTTTTTCCACACCTCACAACAATAACAGTTCAAGACTTCCAGTTGAAGCTAAAAAGTGAAAGGTTTTAAATAATAGATACTGAGAGAAACTTGAAAAAAGAGTGATAGGTTATATTCTTACGTCAGCAATCAACGAAAAAAAGAAAGATGGAAAGAGAGAAAGAAAGAGATGATGAGTAAGGAAAAGAAAGATAGAGGCAGAAATAAAAGAAAAAAGTGAGAAAGAGAAAATGGAATTCAATGAAAGCTAGTTCAACTTATTTGCCTTAAATTATATCTTTAATTATCTAAATTTCCATACTATTTATCTAGAAAAATATTCATATAATGTTTTATGAAATCCCCTTCCATGGCCAAATTTAAAGATCTGTTAAAGAGAAAATGTTCTTTCAAAAGTCGAAATATTAATAATTTCATTTTAGTCTCATTTTACACAAGTCATGGTGAACTTTATGGTTTGCTATTTCTTTGTTGTACCGGACAAATAAGCATGCACTTTCATGTCGAAATTAAAATGAAAATAACTTTAATCCCTTAATTGTGGCAGGAGCGGCTCAGCTGCCCTGTTCTAAATGTGACGGTTACTTGGATTACACAGAGTGACTCAAAATAAGCCGAACAGTTTGTTTTCCTTGTTAGCAATGGACCCTTCCACCTAAAGTTACTGACAAGGAAACATAGAAACAGGCAGACAAAAATACTCCGTAACCTTATCAGGAAGGGTCAATTTTGTAACCATTGGAAACTTTTATCATTCGCCATTGAGCCTAATTGATGGAATAACTGACAAGCACGGCTGTTACAGGTTCAAACTCCACTTCCTCTTTTTTAGCTATCCAATAAAAAGTGAGCCAATTAATTTATCCATTGACCACCCCTTTTATATATATATATATATATATATATATATATATATATATATATATATATATATATATATATATATATTATATTATCCCTAACACGATGTGGTATTGGTCGCGTGACTGTTAATGGGTTAATGAAAATAATATTTCCATTGTCATGTAAAAGAAAAGGCATTCTGGGAAGGGGGAAAACCAAAATCAACAGTTGAAAAAAAAAAACTCATAATGAAAGTGGACAAAGGATGAAACGGACACTTAGGCATTTCATTATTATAATCTGTTTTCCACGACAGTGACATTTAAATTGCTGCCTGTGAAATATGACGTTGTTAATAATTAGATCAACTGAGATGTTGATCTTTGGCTCAGGACAAAATGTTAAGGTCACTGCAGTCCACAAAGGTTGTTTGTGTATCCAATTCAGTTATCTCCGTCAGGAATACGGAGAGATTGTGTCATCGCTCTGAAACGTTCTCTAACACGATCAGTCTGGTTTAGAAATGACTCCTTTATTACAAAAAAATGTCAACGTGAAACACAAAACAAAAGTGCCAAAACAAAGCTATTCAAAAACAAATCGAATGAAAAAAAGGACGTTTGTTTCAAGATAAAATATGAGACTCCATTTTTTGATCGATCTTACACTATCAACGATGGAAGTTTATACGAAAGCACAAAAGGTCCACAAATATGAAACGTAGTATCTATGTACATATGCCGTGTGCATGAGGGTTTTATAATCTTTCAATCAGCACACTGATACTACACTATGGTTCTCAGTAGTGGGCCAGGGAGTGGAAGCTTGATCCAGAGCAGAACATGAAAATACTCTGATCTTAAGCAGAAGTGCCGTTCCATACATCAATAACCCTGCCATTTCCTACGGGTATTTCGTTAATGCAAAAAAATAATATACCCCACAGTCAATCGATTAAACTTGTACTGATCTCGAACCGCTATTGGACTGACTATGATTAACACTCTATTCCTATCGATCATCCATATCGTTAATGCAATGCAATACTATCGCTAATGGTTTACTACTCAAAATCGTATTCATCAATACTCATTTGTCAATAACGGAAAACAATATGTGAATCTTGATCGTTGATTTAAAATAAGTCTCGCAGGTCTTCCACCAGAGCATTATCATTCTTATGAGTTCTATTGTAAAGGATATCTCACAATAACTCTTTACAGAGTCTTTTGGTTACAGTCACAAAATGAGAGGATGCGTAGTGTGTCCGAACGGACAATATCTCGGAAAGTGGTCTCGGTAACTAAGTCTATTTTATTTATTAAACAGGATGAATAAGATACTTATGTGATATATGGATCCAACACAGAGTGGCTGAAGTCGTATCAAACGTGAGTGCACTACTTACTTACTTTTCAATAGATGAAGAATATTCAATACTAAACCCTGAGAACCATGCAACGTGCACATGAAAGAATCATGTTCAAGATGGTATGAACAGATCACAAGACTGCACAATATATTAGAGAAAAAAAAGCGTCGGAGATATTCTAGAGTCCATTGGAAAAAAATCAAACTGCTATGGGCTGGTCATGTTGCAAGAATGTCAGAAAATTGCTGGACATCACGATTCATATAAGAAACTGGCCGACAGAAAGTAAGATGGCGCCAAGAACAAGTCAAGGTCTGGAAATATTGGTTTCTACAAAACCCATGATAGAAATGTTTCGTGAAACTTGGGGAAGGTGTATGTCCAATGACCAATGATGAAGCGCAAGACGTATGGAAAATTAAATTGATACACCAAAGGCGTGGGGAACACAGAACTTGATGATGTTGAGTCGAGTGGTCGCAAGTCTTTCGTGTGAGATTGTCACATGCGACCCACGAAAGCATTCATTACCTGACACTTGGCAAACAAAGATGTGGACATCCAAGTATTAGTTTGAGAAGAAAGATCTTCTTCATGTTTGTAACGGATTGGAACCGACAACCAGAAAGACATTTACTTTGCCATTCCTTTCTTGTAAGTCAAATATCTGGTATTTACCAACCAATCAAGATCCAAAAAATCAATCGACGCCAACGATAATTAATTATACATAAATACGTAGATACATACCCTCTCTCCATATATATATATATATATATATATATATATATATATGTGTGTGTGTGTGTGTGTGTGTGTATGTATGTATATATATTGAACAAATATGAGTGTTATATGTAGTTACAAGCACAAACTAAGAAGGATGAAAAAAAAAGAGAGCAAAAGAGAAGAAAAGGGTGGAAGAGAAGCCGAAAGAAAGGAAGCAAAGTGAAAAGGGGATGAAAGAAGAGATTAAAGAAGAGGGGGGAGAGAGAAGCAGTGAAAATAGAGAAGAAGAAGAAGAAGAAGAAGAAGAAGAAGAAGAAGAAGAAGAAGAAGAAGAAGAAGAAGAAGAAGAAGAAAGGGGACGAGAAGAAGAAGGAGGACGAGAAGAAGAAGAAGAAGGAGGAGGAGGAGGAGAAATGTGAAAATGGAGGAAGAGAGGAGAAAAAAGGGAAGATGGGGGAGGAGAGAAAAGGTGTAAGATAGGAGGGGGAGGATAGGAAGAAAGAAGAGGTGAAAAAATGAAGAACCAAGATAAAGAAAAGAGGAAGTGTAAAAAAGGGGACAAAAGGAAAAAAAAAAAACGTGGAGAGGGGAGAGAAAGAAAGAAACTTCTTTTGGCAGCATGCCGTGTTAGGAGTGATCGATCAAAAATTGCAATGAGTGGTGATCAATAAATAAGTTACTCTTTCACCTTTTGTTGAAAAGATTGAATTTTCAAATATTAAGCAGGAACGAACTTGAGATTAATTTGGCATAAAGTTAAATTGTAAATTGACCCATCCCTTACAAACTTATTTCGGGAGGATTAAAAGAATAAACAAACAACAGAACATTTTTGCTTGAATGATAAAGAGTAAATGTTGAAAATTTCATCTCTCTGGCTCTATTGAGACAAAATGTATGCCTGATACATAGGCAGCCATACAGCCGGACCAACTTGTAAAGTGAAGAAAAAAATTTTTTTGACAGATTTGGAGGGCAGTTTCTAATACAAATACGTCCAGGCACCCAAAAGGTATCCAAACGTTCAATATCAACCGAAAATCAGCCCACCAAAGTCAGTGGTACCTAAGTCCTTCCGAGGTACTTCCCTTGGAACCTCACACACTTATCTCAGAGTCCCCCCTCTAATTTCCGAAACAGTCCACCCAGTACCTCCATAAGCTGTCTTATTACACCCTTCTCAATCTCGTCCACGATCTGGAATCGCTGGAAAAGCCCGATTCTGCAGAGGGCTAAATCAGGCCAGACCTTAATGTTGTAAAGTTTTGCCTAAAAAACCTGCAAAGGACGTAACGACCGGACAGGCTCGGTCATTGTAAATACAGCAGTTACACAAATATACAAACTCATTCATTCGTATTTCACTGTCAATTTTGATTTTGATTTCAATCTTGAAATAGTGAAGTAGGGCTCCCCAACGTCATCTCAATGAATGCCAATCACGTATAGTATAGTCTAGTAGCTTATTGTTACTTACAGATTTGTATCCCAGTGTCGACGGGTTGTCTGGGATTTACTCAAAAGATTTGTCCTTGGAAGTCTTGAAAATCACAAGTTTCATTATTTAGATGGTCTCGGTGGAAATACGGATAAGAAGTTTTGATTCAAGCCCTGACAACGGCTCATCGTATTTTGATTGGACTTCTTTTGTCGCGCCTAAGGCTAGAGTTGGAATAGTGGTACGAATTCCTCTTTGTTCATCATGGAGAAACGAGATGTTTAAATCGTTCGGTACAAGCTTTTGGAGTATCTTCATGATTATCTAGCGTTTTCTATTCCTCTGGAAAGACATAAAGTTCAGTTAACGGTCTTTTGCAGTATGGAGAATAAGAGAAGTCTCTGATTCCGTTGGTAAAGAGCCTCTGCACACCTTCAAAGGCTTGGATGTCACTTATCTAGTCAACCCTATTTCGTATCTTTGTTTCATACAGTGTCTACAGTGTTGTTGCATTACGATCATTGATTAAGTAACTGGATACGAGAGTATCTGTTCACGTGTGCGTAGTAAAGCTGATTGCCAAGTTACACCAATGCTACGCAACCAGTTCTCGTGATATTCAAAATGACTGGATACTTGACAGACCTCGTACACTGTCCATCTGCTGTGTGATTGATTCCTATCTTTCAAATGAAACATATGGACACAAATGTATTTACATTATAAAGGTGGCTCCTGTTGTAGAACGATGGTGAGCAGACCATTGCTAATGTGCCGAAGTTGTCTTTCGCAGCGTACTTCCCAACCGTTGCTTTGCGCAAACCAAATACAAGTAAATATGTTCGGCCATTCAGCATACCCTCAAATTACGACACTAGCAGAATTAAAGAATGGTTCTGTTATTGATTTCAAACTAAAGGGTGCTCCAATAAGGACGGTACTGTCTTCTTGCCAACTTGTATTTAAACTATTTTAAAGCTAAAATCTATATTTTACGGACACAAATTGCGATAAGATTACAACATTTTGGAAGCATGCAGTGTTGCTGGGTGATCAATTGAAAACTTGAAAAAAAGGGTGATCAATGAATAAGTTACTTCTCTCACTTTTCGTTAGGCCATAATTACTAGGAAAGTTTTAAATTTCACAAACAAGCACAGACGAAAACTAAGGGACCAATTCAGCATAAAGTTACATTGCTAACTGACCACTACACCCACTAAAAACCTATTTAGGGGTGGATCAAAAAAAAAAAAAATAAATAAATAAAAACCTTATCCCCTAAACATAACAAAGAGTAAATCTTGAAAATCACAGCCCTCTAGCTCCACTGGGGTGGCCTGTACACATGATATATCCATAGCCAGCCAACCAGACCAACCTGAAAACTGAAAGAAACCAGTGTTGAAAGTTTTGGTGGACAGTTTTTAATGATGCCAATTACACATAGATTTTAACTTTACGATGGATGTTGAGATTGATTTTCTGTTACTTACATACATACTTTGGAAAAAAGACATACCTGACACAACACAAAGGAATGGATGCTCGAATTAAGTTAGCGCATGATGCAATCATTTCAACTGCTAAACACTGCAATACTGTGTTTTCACGTGACTGATATCGAAGTAATTTTAAATCGTTTGGTACAGGATTTTGGAGTATCTTTATAATTATGTAGCGTTCTTTCCTCTTGAAAGACATAACGTTTGCGTAAATTCTACTTTCTTGTCCTCGGAGTTGTGTGTTTTTCGAAACGCCTAGTAGTCTCTCTACTAATTTATCATATGTCGCCAGAATTCTCGAATGGTAAAAAATTTAATACTGATGAAAAAATAACAGCTTTATTAGAAACCATCAACACGAGTTTTTGCAGTTTTCAAGTGGCTGGCTGTATGTATGTGTTGCACGTACAGGCTGCACAAAGAAGCTAGAGGGCTAAAAATTTAAACATTTAATCCTTATTATGTTTAGAAGGCTTTTAACTGGATCAGGATCCAATTTATAATGTAATTTCATGCTGAATTAATATCTTGGTTGGTGCCAAACTGCGTTTGCGCTTGTTTTTTGCAAAATTCTAATTTTTTTTTGGCGATCACGACTCAACGAAGGAGAAATTATTCATTGATCACCCCTTTTTTAAATTGTTCAATCAACCTCTAACACAGTATTCTAACCAAAGAAATTGGTCTAGAGACAATTTCTAATCCTGTTTTGATTATAAACAAGATTTCTTTTCGGTGTATATTTGGCCGAAATTGCCCAGAAGTCTAACCTGGGTTGACAACTATTTTCACCAGCGTTTATCAAAATTCTATGTCTGTGGTTTTGTTTTGAGCTTTTCCGATGGGTTTTTGTTTCGAAAAATGTTTGACAGTAAGTTCTATTGCAAGATAAAGGACCAGAAAGGAAAAAAGAATTAGGGACTAAATGTTAAAGGAATGTTTATTAAGCGGGGACGATTTTTCGGTCGTCTCCGGCGTCCGTACTTTCTTTTGATATTCAAATTTGTCAGCTGTTTGTAGGAAGTTGCAGTAACTGATTGATTAACAGTACGAAAAATGGACTGGGTGAGCTGAGATCGAACTTACATAGAAACTGAGACCAGCAATGATGCCTTTGCAAAAGGCATGAATCCGACACCTCTCTCCGGCTATAGGTGAGAAAGCGTATGGTGGAGTGAGTGTCAACACTTCGGGTACCTGTCACCTCTAAGTCTATTTTCACATATGGCCAAAACCTTGAAGAGCTACGAGACTTGTGATTTGTTAAGTCCGGTCGTGTGTGTACATAAAGGATTCTTATTAAAAGTAGGATTACTTCTTCCATTATGACGTACCCGTGTTTTTTTTTCCTCTGTTAGGATATCTGATTTGATCGTTGTTCCTACCATTATTACGTCAAAGGTAACAAAATAGCGCAGAAGCAGTTCACTAGAAATCATTTTCTCTTTCTTCTCCAAAGGGGTTTAACAGATTAAATGTGATACTGGTTTAACTAAAGTTAATGCCTACGGGGCCACGAAACTAGAGGGAATGCATAAAGGATCACAATCATCAGTTGGTGTAAATAAAACCAGTGTAAAAAAAACATAAAGAAACAAAACAAAACAAAATGAAATAGAACGACAACTCACAGAAAAGATTTAGGTAATGAAAGCTAAGTCGGAGAAGATGATTACGTAATGAAATTTTAATGGCACAGAGGAAAACAATGATTTCCGGGTATACAATGAACCAGTAACGCAATTGGCAATAAAGGCACGAAGAGGCAATTGAATGCTGTGTAGTTACAAAACTGACAAAATCAAATTATATTCTTTGACGGGACACTATGCTACGCGAGCGAATCAATATGACCATAGCCTGATGATGAAAAAAACACACGAATTCTATACAACATATATGGATTTTTCAACATTATCTACCTCCTTATCAATTCATGTAATTCGGGTGAATTTTAATCACTTTCATCAAACATTATACACTGAAACTGTAAGATCAAAATTCAGTTTATAACTACGTATAAGGCTATGTAGCATCGCTTATCTTCCATGGCATTTTTCAGGGCAATAGGCGTGATATTTTCTTCCTCGATAACTGATAACACATTGTATTGGTTTACAAATTACCTGTACCAGGGAGTAATCTCTGACCCGATTTATTGTGAGAGGTGGATTTCTGCTTTCGCCAAGAGCAAGAGTGCGAAGTGCACTTAAACAACCCCTGCTGGAATTAGAACTCGGTTAGCTAATTCCATTTTAGGTATTATTAATTGTTAAGACATATTACTAAATGAAGGTACTACGCTAATTTGGATGTATACAAAAACAAATATCGAATCAAATTCATTGCAAGAAAGGAGAGTAAATTTCTGAATCGTTAGGGCGCATAAAACTCACATTTTTAGGTACGCTAGCTTCTATAGCAGCGATCGTTGTCATCGACTGATAGACATATCGAGATAGCTAACGCCAGACCATCATCATGTAGCATTCCGACCACTCGTTTTATAAATCGGATGTCTCTCAAGTGACATTTTATCATTATGTCATCAGATCACGGAATTCTTTTTTACTACGTCAGAAGACAAACATGCGTCGATTACACGAATGAGATTATATTTTACTACGATATCAGCATTGAATAATGATGCTTTCAGGGGAAAGGACTTTTAAAGGCGGGAACTTCGAAAGGGATAGGCTTTCAAAGGAAGGGGCTTTGAAAAGCGCTGAAGATCAAAGTAGAACATCTATGGTCTGACTTCCAAATAGTTTACGACTATTCAAGCCATCATGGTTTTGAAATTTAAATAATGAATTCTCAAAATACCCGAAGAAAGAATCTCTCACAGCCCGAAATCAAGAGAAAGATACTTCCTCTGTTCTATCTTTCTATATGTTAATGTAACAACTATTTTGGGACAAAGGTAGTACTAGTTACTTTTTTACTCAACTGAATTTAGTGAGGCATAAGGCTAAACTGAAACATGTGAGAAATAGTTGTCTACCAATTTCCTGAATGGTGTGTGCCTGCTTTTCTGCTTTGAAACAGCATTGTAAGCCTTGGTTTTTATCAGGACTCGAGCGCCGACCTCTTGCACCGGTGAAAATTTTTGCACCTATTTCAGTAACTCGACAGAATCACCATCCTTACCTGTGTCTTTCCGTCTACCTGCCCATCAGTAGTTGAGCCAACTTTTCTCGCCCTATATCGACTTTGTAAAAGCGTCAAAAACATGAGCACTGTTAGGACTAGCAATCTTATGGCCATTTTTATATCTGAAACGGTTACATTTGACTGAAGAGCTAGGAAATTGCAAGAAATTGCTGAAAAATAGTGGGGGGAAATGTGCTAAAAGTAGCAGTATGCAGAATTTGCATGCTGCCAAAGCAAGAAACGCGCTTAATTTACAGCAAAAAGCGCTGAATTGGCAACACTGTCTACACGATCTCCAAAAGTTTCCAAGACATTCTGATTGAATTTTATGGGAGGGCAGGCCATTGGTCATGGAAGAAGTGACTCAATTCTAGAGGGATTCATGCACATTTACCTCCGATGACATCGGCATTGATAGCGGTACGCACTCTCTGAATGCTTCCTAGTTAAAGAGACCCTCTTCTTTATCGAATGAGCTACAGCCCCCCCCCCCAACAAGTCAAACAAGGTTGTCTTGTGTATTATCGCATATCGACTTGATTGCGTTGGTCTTATTTCCAGACCTTTATTCTTCATCATCGTTGATCTTGCCCCCAGCAATCCACTTGACCAGTGGTCTCTATTTTTCTCTCTCTCTTTCTCCCGCCAACATCTGTACGGGTCTTCCCCCCCCCCCTTCAGCCTTTTGTTTTTTTTCTGCTGCTTTTTGCAAAGTCTTCGAGGCGATTTCATGCTTCGTTGAATGCAGATTCCCGCCTGAAAGGTCAAGAGGGTGATCAGAAGGCCAGATGGACACTCGTGAAGAGCTGCAGATCAAAATACTTGACGGACAACAATGTGTGGCCACTGTACGCTTGACTTTCTATGTTTACCTCATCACAGGAACCGCATCGTTAGTAATGCTTAGTGTAATGTCATTATTATTATTAGTAGCAGTTTTAGTAATAGTCTCGTTCTTAAGTTATTAGAAACCGACAACCAAGACTGTCAACATAAGTTTCTCCAGTTTTGAAGTTCTTCTTGCTGGTTGCCTTGATGTCTATCTATGCATGTATCACGTGTATAGACCGCACCAATTGAGCTAAGAAGCTTGAACATTGATTCACTATATCTAGAAAAAAATAAACACCTTTTTCCTTTTTTCCAAAACACCTGTGATAGGTTTTTAGTGGTGGCTGGGTCCGATTTACAATATAAGTTTACGGTAAATCAGCCCTTTTGTTCTGCTCAACGATCCTAAATGATTTTTGAGAGGGAGATTCATTAAGCAATTTACGCTTAAGCTAAATTGATCCCTTAGTTTGTGCCCGCTTGTGTTTTTTTTTGGAAAATTCAGACTCTTTTAGTGATCTCTGCCAAACGAAATTCGAGAGTAGATTATTCATTGATTATTCCTTTTTCCAATTTTTCAATTGATTACCCCCAACACAGCATGCTGCCAAAAGATGTTGGTAACACGATGGTTTTTATGGAGTGGCTGACTGTACCTGTTATCATTCCCCCATTGACTGCGAGGAACGGAAATATCCGTTGTTGCAGTTTTATGGCACACTCAATCAAATTTTTGCTTCGTTCTTTGAGTCAGGACTTCTATCTTGCAACGGATCAGCTTTCAATATACAAGGGCTTTTATCTTGCAATGGATAGCTATTTCTCATCACATTTAATGGATAAATAGTAATAGTTGCAGTTGTAATGGATGTAAAAAAAAATAGAAAATCCTATGACCTAATCAATCGTTGGTGTATCATTCTGTTCCCTTAATGGTGTTTTCTGTGTTATTTAATCTGCGTTCTTGTTGAGACCAGAGGATCAGATTTCTGATGGCATTTCAAGGAATAGATTCTTCATTCCCCATAATAATTATCTGATCGTATATACAGTGACAGGTGCCCTGTAGGATTCGTTTGCTCAATGTTTAACCATTTAGCGCCCTATTCACATATTCTGTGAAATAACATCGGTCTTTCATCTTCATCAACAGTCCTCTCAATACGTAACCTGACGCTGGTATATCACCTACGTTGGGTTGGCAATTCTATCTTGATTACTAATAACTGGAATTATCTATTACTAGTTACCACCCGTAGAAAGATACGCGGATATATTTGCATTTCTATGAGACGAATTTCTATGAAAGAAAAAGTAAATGTTTTTCATTTGAAGAGTCAACTCAGCATAGATTTTGGGTTAGTAGGTTAGTAGGTAGGGTTTCCATTAGGGTTAGTTGGTAGGGTTACTTTCGGGATTAGTAGGTAGGGTTACCTTTTGGATCAGTAGTTAGGGTTACTTTTGGGGTAAATTGGTAGGGTTATGGTTCGTGTTAGGGTCAGTAAGCAGGGTCAATGTTAGGGCTAAGGGATAGGGCTAGAGTTAGGGTTAGTGGTTAGGTTTGGCCTAGGGTTAGTACCTAGGTTTGAGGTTGATGTTTCTAATTTTCAAATTTATCGATGTTATTTCGTTACCTGGGAACTAAATCTACCAAATTGTTACTTTTAAAAAATATAGCTACTTTTAGCCTGTCAAAAATAGCCAATTTTCCTCGTTTGTTAGTGCAAGTATAGAGCCGATTTTTAACGATTTTTTCCCAATAGCGTAGAAAATAGAACGATATATTTTTAACATAATTAATATGAATTATACTAATTGCAAATTATTTAGGTTTGCTTATGGTTTTCTATTCATTATCTAAAAAATATTTGTAAGATTCTGAGAGAAATCACAAATACAGTCTAATGATCGAAAGATATCGAATTTAGAGCTGTTCGATTAGTTTCCAAAGTAGGATTCGATTTTTTATACATTTAGACTAACAAATCAGTCTACGAACCGCTAAATTGCTTTTCAAACCTTGTTTCGAAACCAAATCGAACTCCTCTTGTAGCAAGTTCTCGAACCAATGGCGGCAGATTCAATTTGTGCCGAAGCATGGGTGGTTCTCAAAACGCAGGGGGCGAACAAACGCCCTTCAAACGTTCCCTGGGCGTGAAAAAATGGATCGTTTTTCAACGTTTGTTGGTTGTTGTATCGTCTGACCATTGCCACATAATCATGACGTGTTCTTATTTAGTCACGTGATTCACAAGTCTACAAGCGAAGCCACGTGATTAGTATATTGATCCAGTCACATCATGCCACTGGATGTGTGAGACCAGTACTTTGATCACGCCATTCGTAACTTCCATTGGTCAATCCACTTTCATGAATATAGTATTTTAGTATATTCTCGTGAAAAACGATTGTTTGTGTTTTACTTGGTACTAAGGAGCAAAAGGCTAATTCAATTGGTTGTTTACATTTGATTATTCAAGTATTTTTTTCCCAACTCAACTCGAGGCTAATCGGACATGAGGTTTTGTAACAAATGCCTTGTATGAAAAGTCACCATTGATATTGTGCAGTATGAATACAGAGTCATGGGAAGAAACTTATTTCATAAAAAAATAATCCATTCCATTATAGAATAAAGTCGAATATTATTTCATTTTTAAAAAATCCGACAATAAGTATGGCCATATTTGACAAATCTTGTGTTTATAAAAAAAAAATTTAGTCATTGAATTTTTAACTAAATTTTGTCTTTAATGCAGTATTATTTCATATCATATCTACAAATCTATAAGCCGATTTGGATAAATGGTAGAGACTGGCCGGTTATGGTTGGATGATTACAAAACACTGTTTCTGTGATATTCAGGATTAAAAAAATATCTCAAACTTGAGCAGTGATATTGTGTAGTATAGTGTGGGTTCTTTCCTGATGAAAATGTTTCCAAACATGAATTTACATTGAGAATTTAACATCGGTAAAATATACTGCTTAAATTGATCGAACATTATAAAATCAAACCCGTTCTCGCCTCCACATATAAGTCATTCTTTAAAACTAAGAGGAGAAAAGAATTTGATTTTCTGTTCTTTCTTTACTTTCTTTGTAATCATCACCTTATATTGTGAAGCGAAAATCTATTGTTGAGACAAGAGTGATCAATCATCCTGTGCTTGTGAACACACACACTAGAGCTACCAGAAGAAGGAAACTCGTCAAACTTAGTACCTAGGGGATTTGCTGTTATCTGCGTAACCTCAGTACACTATAGCACGCAAACCCTTGGTTTTAAGGGTGGGGTCGGCCGTGCGCATGTCGCACACCACCTTAAAACTTCATTGCAACGGCTGTTGGGCTTACTTAAGAGCTGCAGACGTGAAAAATCTTACGGGATCTCTCTTCGCTGAGCTGAACCTTCACATGCAAACAAACACATACAGACAGACACACAGACACACACACAGATACACACACACACACACACACACACACATATATATATATATATATATATATATATATATATATATATATATATATAATCCTCAGTAATGATATATAGGTGGGTCTGTATCGGTATTTGGCTAATACACATACTATCAATACACATATACACGTATTTCGTGTGTGTTTGTTTGTGTGTGCGTGTGTGTGTGTGTGTGTGTATGTGTGTACGTGTTCGCATACATGTATGTTGAATTAAAATAGGAATAAATGAAAATAAGTAATGTTGCACTTTTAATGTAATTCTCCACTGGGTAAAATTCCATATATATATATATATATGTAATTTCAACTGAACTCAGGGCTGTATCTTTAAGACAATTCGAGGTACATTCCTTCTTAAATTTACTCATTCTCCCATTGATAATAAAAGCAAAAAAAAACTTTCAGAAATCCTCACAATGCCTCCTTTTCCAATCATACCTCCAAATAGGACAATAGACTTTTCTTCCTCGTGTGTATACACAGCCCCATATTTCAAAAAATATTTATTGATATACTGCAGTGAAAAAATCTATACGATCCTGTATGCGTCGTTCATATATAAGTTTTATATCACCATCTCTCATCCAAGCCGGCACCCAGCTCCTCACCCACCACTGCTCATTGGAGAAAGAAGCACAAGATCTAATTATCATATTGAACTCCACAGAGGTCCAGCAATAGCGTCCGAGCATTTGGTCAGCGATAATATCTTCTTTCTTTTTTCTTCCCCCCCCCCTTTCTCTCTCTTTCTTTGTTTCTATTTATTGCCAATTTGTTGATATTTATTTATCCCGCCATCTTGGCTTTCTACCTCTCCTTTCTACCTCTCTTTTCTATCTAAATGGCTGCCATCTTTCTCTCTTTTTATTTATTTACTTTTTGATATATGTTGTCTGTTTTCGAATGCTTATACATCTTTTGGTTTCTTGTTTCCTATTTCCTTATTAGAAACCGTCAACCAAAACTGTCAACATAGGTTTCTTCAGTTTTCAAGTTGGTCTGACTGTCAGACTAGCTAGACTATATATGTATGTATCACGCTTAGAGGCCGTACTAATGGAGCTAGAGGGCTGAAAATTTGAACATTTACTCCTTATGCTGTAAGATGAATTGAGTGACATCATCGTCTATTTCTGATGATGCAAAAGCCTCAAAGATGAAAAGAAACTTGTGGGATGCGAAGCCCGGGCAAAGACGACTGTTTCTGTGTCCAGCCTAAGGACACTTATTATGTCTAAAAAAACAAACGAACGTTTTAACCAACAAAAGACGAAAAAAGTAACTTATTCATCGATTATTCATTTTCCAATGTTTGATTGATCATCCCGAACACGGCATGCTGCCAAAAACATTGGTCGCGTGACGGTATCTATTGAGTGACTAGTCAGACCTGTTGTTTATTGTTGTCTATATCCTTGTTTCTTTTCTTTTTATTTTTGTCGACCGTTTGTTTATAGTTGTTCATCTTGGTGCGGGCTAAACATTTCGTCTGCAAGTCTGTACCAAAAAATCCATAGACCGAAAATTGAAAAACACAGAACATGTGACCAAAATGAAAGAAGAATCTTTGAGGAAGTGCAAACCACACAATACATATCATCATCATCATCAGCAGCAGCAGCAGCGGCAGCAGCCTTTTAATGTCCATAGTTACACATAGAGCTTCCAAAAGATCCTTCCAACCTCTCAATCATGGGCGCCAATATACGTGTCTAAATGTTCACGCCATCTTATTTCTACCAACCACAATTTCGCATATGATCTATGAGGATCAACGTCAATATACGCTGTCCAATTTTAAATACACTATATAGATTCGCTGCATGTAAAGAGTGTATATATATATATATATATAATAAACCTTACCACCAAACACTTCACTCCCGAGTCTGACTCACTCTCTAAAGTACACATTATATATATATATATATATATATATATATATATATATATATATATATATATATATATATATATATATATATATGTACGAGACTATAAAGTTTGGGGACTTTATTCAACATAACCGATCCCATTGATGTGTGGATTCTAACTTTACCCTTTGTGTGCACTACTCTGTGAAATCGCTGTATACACATCCAAAGAGACGATTTCGAAAGAAATAATGAGGTCTGGATGCTACGCTTCGTAATTTTTTATGGTCAAATTTACCAAATCTTTGGTAGCACCTCGTAAATTCGGAGTCACTGCAGAGCAATGATGTGCACCTATTCACATAGGCTCTACCCTGACAGCTCTCTTCATTCATAGATAACTCAATCATATATATATATATATATATATATATATATATATGTTATGTGTGTGTGTGTCTGTGTGTGTGTGTGTGTGTGTGTGTGTCTGTGTGTGTTTGTGTGTGTCAAATTGATTTTAAATGAAAATAGTTGTATTCAAATCTGATGTATCGTAATAAGATGTTTTGCCTTTTGGTTTTATCAAAGACACAATTTCAAGTGAAACAATTCAAGTAACTATGTCATAACGCATGAGCGTCAAATACCAAGTATTCAAAGTTATGTTCTGGTGTTGTTTTATTTCAAATTTCAACTTTGATGAAGCCTCATACAAGAAAATTACTTTGAATTCAACCATTTTTCCTTAGTGTACACATAATACATATTGTTGGGCATGTATTGGGATAATGGGTAGTCTATAGCCACACTGACGAGTTGTAATACAACAGAACAGCTGTCTGTGGATAACTCAATTATTTACTTATTATATATATGAGAAGTGTGCTTGACTTCGGTAGATATGATTCAAGGTATTTGATGTAGTAGGTACAATATGTTTCATCAGGGGAATCAACTCCTTGTGTTAGGGGCAAGAGTGTACCTCATTACACCATGTTTCAAAGTGGCAGTAATTTATGACGTATGTTACTGTAATAATTGTGTGATTTGGACGTTTTTGCAAGGGAGGAGGCGGTACAAATAGGCGCCAAACCCTAGGTCGGGGGTGGAACCGGACAATATGCAATCAATCAAATAGGTGCACCCATGGACACGTAGAGGTATTAATTCAGAGAACAGGTAATCTGTACGTAACAGGTCTGGGAATATACGCTGATACATCTTCATTGTAAATCCACTGCGGGACAAAGGCCTTTCATGACTCTTTGTGCGTGCTTGTACTAACTTATGCCATGTCACATCTGTGTATCTCTCTATCTCATCCGTCAATCTTTTTCTTGGTCTTCTCTCACTGCATTTACTGTTCCTTGGGCTTCAACTGGTTAACCTTTTGAGACATCTGTTATCCTACCTCACTGTTTAGTGTCTTAGTGTCCAGAAACTGTATTAGATATCTGTAGATAATAGGTCTGGCAATTTAAACAAATACACGAGAAACCTCGCAAACTGTTCCGTCCACGATTTGAACCTGCTGTCAGAAAACCAAGGCCTGTAGCATCATTTCTTCCGGCCTGTCGACTTTATTGAATATGTGTCGTTGCATACAACAATTCTTTATTTTCCTTATCTGTTCTTGGTTAGGGAGCAGTGATCACCTTTTTGCAACGATCTCAAACAAATCAATGTTTTATTGCTGAAATGTTAAATGGCCCGCAAGACATAATAACATTTCTAATCTGACCTGCCCCCAAAAAGGTTTGCCGACCCCGATCTAAATCATAGTCCTACAGACACAAGATCGAGTACCGACAGCTTCATCTTACTTTGGTGTACGCTTTGTAACTTCGCAAAGGCAAACAGGAAAATCGTTGCACATTTTCAAGAGAGGCAAAACCTGATTCGATTTGCAGCCTAGTGGGTAACTTGCTGGGTTGGTCAGTCGATAGGTGTTGGTGTTGTATAGAGTGGGGCAAAAGGGGGATGGGATGATAGACAGGTCGGTTGGATCAATGATGGATGAAGTGGGGAGAGGGGGGCAGATGGATAAATGTTAGGATGTCGCTCTAAAACAAATTTACCAAACTGCCTTGCTTGATTCATCACAACACACACACACGCACTCATCCCCACATATATATATATATATATATATACACACACACACACGCACACACATACACACACACACACACACACACATATATATATATATATATATATATATATATATATGTGTGTGTGTGTGTATATATATATTAGAAAAAAACAATATTAAATAATTTTGTTTATCTTCTACATATAGTCAGGGTGATTACAAAAGAAAAACAGTTTAAAAAAATATTTATAAAAAACTATCCAAGTTATTGATACTAACAATGTAGAGTTTTGCAGATAAATTCTGGAAGTTAATTCCAGCAACGTTGGATACCAAAAGATGTGTTCGGCAGTGCTTATATTAGATTAAAAGACTTTTGAAATACAGAAAAGAATTGAATTTTGACAAAATTGTTAAAAAAGTCTTCCTCCTTAATGTTTTTTTTTAATGTCATGAAGAGTACTCATGCAAACTTATAAGGTTCTTGGAAAATCTAGTGTCTCGTGATGCTGAGAATTTTTTTTTAGATTATAAAGAAAATTAAATTCCGAAAATCTCCAAACCCGTTTTTAGAAGATGTCTAGCAGAGTGCTCCAGTAGATTTGCAATATTTTTGGCCAAAGTGTTAATTTAAGAAAATACCAGTCATTAAAGAACACATGCTTGGTAGGGAGAGCGTCATCTTACTTTATAGGTATTCTTGGACCATCAACCCAAAAAATATTACAAGTAGAAAAAAATTTTTCACTTCAATACTTACAATATACTTACTACACACACACACACACACACACACACACACACACACACACATATATATATATATATATATATGTATATATATATATATATATATATATATATATATATATATATATGTATATATATATATATATATATATATATATATATATATATATATATATATATATATATAAAACCAAAATAAAACAAACAAAAATAAAATAAAGTTTCAACTTGGAGCAAAATGCAATTAGTTTCAGTTTGTGGTACTAAGACCCAATAAAAAAGATTGATTCACAAACAACTCAATGGGTCATCCTCAAAAATCAGGAAAAAAAGAAACTGCATCAGCAAGATTTAGGTCATACTAACACTCTAATCGGAACTGGGAGGAAAAACCTGGTTTGCTAGTGAAACTGATAAATGATTTCTATATCCTCGTTTTAATATGCATACTGACATTTTGTTTCTATGATTAAAAAAAATCATTAAAGTTTTTGCTTATAGGAATAAAATAAGACTTTATGGGATGAAATACAAATTATTGACAAAGTCAACGATCTGTGAATACAGCGACTGAAAGAGGAACCAGTTAGGTGACAGGGCATCAATAACATCATAATAGACTTCTTAAAAAAGGGAAAACGTATTATCCAATGCAAGGGAAGAAACTCAGAAATACCCCGATAACACAACCTTGATATACAAAAAAAAACAAAAAAACAGATATGACGTGTTCTGTCCAAACGAGCATGCGCACTGAGTAGTGATCCTATGATAAAGAACAAACAACGCCCGACGTATGCCGGAGGATACACGGAAGAAACGTGAAAAACCAACTCATAGAAAACGATCCAATCATATCATACATAATGATAAATACAACCCGGCAAACAAAATTCAGACAAGACAATAAGACCTACTCATTAATTTACTCCTAAATAGTGGGGGATCAACACTGACTCGATTTCTTGTGAACTGACCATTAATTTTATTGTCAGCTCTAATGCAGTTAAGTAAATACACGCGTACGTGTTGAAATTATTCATGTTTCGACTATTACTCGCGGGGAGATGGAGACAGCAGTCACGTTATTTCGTCCATCCGTATCTTAATTCTCCGTTCAACCAGTGAAATTTATCATAATCCACTTTCGGCTTGCCAGGCCCGTCGAAGCTCTACCATAGCCTCGTTAACCTACGCCTGTTAGTGAGCAGAAAAGTATGATCCTACGTATACATTATGATCGTCTATAAATATATGTTCTTGTATGTGTGTTTTCGCACATAAACACATATTCATCCTCTCTCTCTCACTCTCTATGCTCATATATACATATAAATATAGGTATGCATGTGTGTGTGTGTGTGTGTGCGCGCTCTTAGGGTTAGGCTAAAGTTAGGATTATGTTTAATTTAAGCAAAGGACAATCACTAATATCAGTAATTTGTAAAGGAACTAAACGAAATGGACATTCACATTCGAAAGTTGTCGTCAGAAAATAGAAGACCATTTATTCTTGAATGTCATTTAGAAACTCTAGAGTGTCAAGAGAAAAAGCCAGATAAATTAGTTCTTTCTTTTAATCATTTATGATTACAATTAATTCAGGACACGTTAGGATCCAATGGGTTTTGAGCAATTGTGAATCACATTATATGATTGAATAATGAAAAGAGAACCTTTTTTATCTCTCTCACTCACTTTCTCTCTCTCCCTCTTTCGTTAAAAACACACACGCACCCGTGTCGCACACACACATATATGTGTGTATATACATATATATATATATATATATATATATATATATATATATATATATATACCTATATATATATATATACATATATATATATATATATATATATATATATATATATATATATATATATAGACATACTTGCATACATATCTCTTTACATGCAGCGAATCTATATAGTGTATTTAAAATTGGACGGCGTATATTGACGTTGAATATCCGTGTTCATAGTTTGATCTATTGTTTGAGTATTGGAATGGATCTTGCGACCTTTCGCTGATTCGGGACAAGCAAGCCGCCCTGGCAATAACCTATCCTTTTTCCGAAGTATCAGGTTACGACCGGAATAAAGAAGGTTGAGATCGAGAGAGAGAGAAAATTAAAAAAAAAAAGAAACAAAGAAAAAAGTCAGGTTAGGTTAATCACTCAGTAGAGACCGCCACGTGACCAACGTCTTTTGGCAGCAAGCTGTGTTATAGGGTGATCAATCAAAAATTCGGAAAAAAAGAGGCGATGAATGAATTACTTCCTTATATTGGTCTTTGTTGCACAGGGATCACTAAAAAGTCAACAAAAAAAAGCAAATGGACACAAACTAAGCGATCAATTTAGCATAAAATTACATTGAAAATTGAACCTTGCATCAAGAAGTGGTTTGCAGGATTTTTGTTCTAGACATATAAGGAGTGAATGTTACGATATTCAACCATTTAACTTCACTGGTGCAGCCTGTATGTGTCGTACGTACATACATAGCCAGCCTGACCACTTCTAAAACTGAAGAAATCCATGTCGACAGTTTCGTTGTCGGTTTTTAACTGGTTATTCTGACCACATAATTTATGTACCAATTGCAACTCATTAGCGATAACCTTTACTAATGCATTTTGCTAATAGACGTCACAGATGAATCATTCTTACTGATTCTGTGAATTAAATAAAGATAAAAAAAAAAGAACAAAAAAAGACGAATACAAATAAGTAATCAGCCATAACTTGGCAGGAAATGTAGCCCCATCTTTAAATGTACATAAAGTAGTTTTTTAATCACTGCTAAGTACACACGAATTATGTATAAATACATGTACAATTCATGTTACAAGCATGATTTACTTACAATTAACAGAACAAACTAGGAAAATGGAAACATTTTACTAACAGGAGGTAATAGCAAACACTTTCATTTAAAATATATGTAAGACAATAGAATAGAGTCCTATGATGGTGATGACTGCTGAAACTTGATCATATGAGGATAGTGGCACATAGGAGAGCACGCTGTCATGTGTCCTCCGTCGAGCAGCGTGTCCGTAAGAAAGGTTGTAAAGTTCAGTATCTGCTTGGCGATATGTTCTAATAATCGGCAGCAGAGCATAATCTTAGACAGTCGCAGAACAATCTTGTTTCTGCATACGGCACCTGGTTTTCCCAGACTGGGAAATGACCAGTTTCCAACGTCACGTGACTTCGGTGATCTTACGAGAGCCGTTATACCCAAAGCGATTAGTCCGTATACAACGGATAAAAAAGACAGGAAATACAATAGTGTATGCCACTACCGAGGGTGAGCAGGCCCCTTAATATCATAGGCCCTTTGACAATTGTCATACCTGTGCCCCCTCTATTTTATCATTGTAGAAAGGAACATATTGATAGAGAGAGTCTGGATAAACTGGAGCTGAGTTTACGATGATTTTTTACTATTCTGTTTCCAGACAAAACATCAGGTAATTTCACGCACAAGAATTAATCTATGGGTATCTTCTCTTGCATAGAATCCTATGCGTGCGTACGAATGAGTGAGCGAGTGTGTGCACACATCTTGCGTGTATAGATGTATGTTTCAAACCGAACATATCAAACTAATCTTCAATTTGAGCCTCATATACACAGACATACACATACACATGCACACATATACGCACACATATTCACATACATGCATACACATAAATGTGTGCAAATGTGTATTTGTATGTATATATTTGTATATACGTATGTATGTATCTGTGTTTGTATTTTCATGTGTGTGAATGAGCGTGTGTTTGTGTGTATGTGTTTATGCTTTTGTGTAGATGTGTGTATCCATGTAAGTATTCGGTTAAAATACCCTGTGCATGTGCATGTTTGCACGTATCAGTATGAGCTTATATGTATGTGTGTATATATGTGTATCTACACATGTATATGCGTGAAAGTGTACTCGTGCCTGTGTAGATCATGAGTTATAAGTTGAAAATATGTCAGAGAACTTCAATGTTGAAAGAATTTTTCGGGTGATTGAAGTATCCGTGTTGTTAACACGACTTTTCGGTCAAACCATTCTACGGCCTTCCTCAGAAGGAGTTCAAACGCCCGGAAAATTCTCTGAATGTGAATGACTCTTCCCGGAACTACCTATACACAACTGCTGTTTATATCTTGTTAGTTTCTGATTCGTTGTAATCTGAACTTAATTACTTTGCCATAGCATTTAAATGATTAAACATTGTAGTCTAGAAGCTTTGGTCACCAGCGTGTGAAATGAAATTTGATACGGTATCCTTGAATATTTTGTCTATCTAAATGTTGGGTTATGATGTTGAAATACAGATATGTAAAAAATACAAGGGGAAATAATGAAGGAGGTATGGGATACCCCAGGCTGTTTGATACCCGGTGTATATCCTGGACTAACCTAGATTATATCCTGGGTATAAAACAGGCTATCTTTGTTCAAGTACCACAAAGTCCCGACCTCTGCAAAGCTTTATCTTCCATAATTCGTGGTTTTGACCGAGACTTTAACAACCCCAGCACCAAGCATCGAAATCAATAGCACCTGGGAACCTATCATCATAAGCAAACAGATTACCTAATGTAAGGTGAACAACTCGGAAGTTGACGTCGAAGACACCACATACACAAAAAGTGGATGCCGCATGTCCAGTCCAATCAATCATGCGCTTCAAGAGGTGATTACACATTCTGAAACCAATAATACCCGACAAAGGTCGATAGGTACTCGTCGAAACCTTGTGAAAAAAAAAATGTAGATGGGGGTAGTTGACCGACCATATCATACATGATTAATATACCCCGAAACTGATTCACAATCATATGTATATCTTTCATCACAAAAATAAAACCAAGAAGAAACTGGACTGCTATTTGTTAGTGTACTTTAAAAACAACCGAATAAGTCCGCAAACACAATCTGAACTAAATATGTTTATGAATTACATATGTACGCAGGCAGATGTACGAGAAGGTCCGAATCGGGAAATGAAGTAATTACTGGTCGGCGCACTTAATGTATTGCATCTCATTATGTCCCGATTATTGAGACTGCTTTTACTGGAATAATCATTAGCGTGTTTCCGCTGATTACTTTAGGTTATTGGGATAATTGCCGGTATTTAAAGATCGACAGCCAACTACACCAGACCACGAAGGTCTTAGATGTAGCATGTCGAACGGCGTGTTTACGTTTTACATCTATGTGTGTATATGTGTGTATGTTAAAAAATGTTTGGCCATTAGACAATTCTAAAGCATAAATAATAATGGCAATTCCTAAACACATGTAGGCAATTAATGTTTGATTAACTAACAACTGTTAATTTGGTTATTATTTTAGTAACTATTTTTAATCATTCCGTGATAAGACAGGAAATGACTTTGGTATTTATTCGTCGATAAATAGAGATATCAGCAAAATCGAGAAAATGTCAAAATTTCTCCATCTTACAGTACTTTTTTATCACAACTTTTTCGATTGAATAATAACCGCATATATGCGTGTTGCTTTTGACGCCCATTTGCGTCCATTCCATTGTTTTATTCAAAGCAATATAAATAGCTACAGTAATGCGCTTGAGTCAGTTTCTGCTTGCGAGATCTTGGTGTGGAAGGAAGTGGCTGTTGTAACCTCTCTGCTTCTGTACGAATGCGTGAGATGGCTGGCTTTTTACCAAAGGCCAAATTTTTACCTGTTTTTCTCACAACATGTTTTAATGTAATTAGGAACAGCCACAATAGCATGCATGTTTTACATGGTTACGCGTTATTGTGTATACTAAGGTTTTTTGAATGCATGGGAGAATTATATCTTTCAAAGATGGAAATTGAAATGTATTGAAAATTACACTGAATTCAATGTAGTCAAATTACAAATATACTATAAATAAGAAAATGTTTTGCTTGTTATATCTAACTATAAACCTTTATCATTCTACTTAGTGTAGGAACTGCTTACTTTGCTTACTCAGACAGCCCATCCCAGATGAACATTGTCCATTTTTGTCCAAACAAAAAGACTGCACTCATATAGACCAGAATTTCCGAATGGAGGCCTCATCTATTTCTCCGGCATAATATCATCAAATGGCCGACCTTAATTCTCTCTGACAGTAGACGCCATGTTGAAAAAGCAATGGTGATAATAACTATGTCATGCCTGCTGATGAGAACATCGCCAGGGCGATGAAGGAATATAACACCGACTGATTAAACAACTCAACTACTTCGAAATGGCGACAGAGATCCGCAGAGCCAAGACGTTAGATACGGTCATGTGGCTGAGAAACATTACATGATACCCTCTTCGTTTGATCTTGAAAATGGTTTAGAAGTGCTACTTAACAAAAAAATGATAGTGCCAAATATATGAAGCTAACTTTGTTGGTTGTTAAAAAACTTAAAGACATCAGCGGAATCTGCTTGTAGGTCAGTATTCGTGGTTTTTATGTTCAATGCCTTTGAACAAATGAGCATAGGTCAAGGTGATAAGAGTCCTGTTCAGGATCGGATATTTTACTATTGTGCGTCAGAGACGTATCAATAATAGATATTTACTCGATCCGGTGTATACGAAGTATGCATATAAAGAAACCGAAATTTTGAAACAGCACGCCAATGAGATGTTTTACAGTGCCAGTGACTGAAATACTATGTAGCTGTGACCTCAACCTTTCATACAAAGAAAACTGCATCATGATATATTGGATAGTTTTTGAGCAACGCATCCCAGAGTGAACGTATGTGTGTGTGTGTGTGTGTGTGTGTGTGTGTGTGTGTAGAGCATCTGGTGTTCCTCTCTCCCCTAGATGAACAATGAAGAGCAGTAGAAAAACCTTCCTGCCTGTCACGTGCCGTTTTTGCCGGGTGACAGTAACATATATTCATATACAGACAGACAGTTAAAAAAATCATTAGCAAAACAGATATACTTTGACAAGTGCAGTTGATTGTTCAAAATCGCACTGTTCAAGGTCTAATAATGTATATCTTCTGATTTATTCCTCGGCATTTATTCTCTTTCATTGAGGACGCTTTATCGAAAATCCAGGTTCCAAATCGATTCTCTGATTTTGAAAAGATATGGATTTGTATATTTCGTGAATATTTAATCACTTCCCCATTACGTTTAAGAATGATCGATTTTCGATTTTCTTTCAAAAAATCGAAAGATTAACCTTTATTTTTATGCGAATTATTTGGCTCGTATCTATATATACAGAACTGGAGAAAGTAGACCACTACATCTACCTAGGACAGCAAATCTTCATGAAACCCCAAAAGAGGAGGATATCAAGCGAAGAATTACCCTACGATGGGTAAGAAGAAGATCCCAATAACCCTAAAAAAAGCATCCCCCCAAGAGTCACTTATGAAGCTGAAACATGGAACCTAATCAAAAGACAGATCTGCAAATTGAGAACTACACAACATGCACATGAAAGAATTATGCTCAACCTCACATGGAGAGACCCCAAGACAGCACAGTGCCTCTGGGAGAAGACAAGAGTCTGACACATCGTAGAATCAATTAAAAAAACTTAAATGGCAATGGGCCAGTCATGTTGCAAGAATGGTAGATAACTGAAGGACGTCACGATGTACGGCATGGATCCCCAGAGATCACATGCACAACCGAAGCCGACAGAGTATTACATGGAGAGACAAGCTAGACTAATTCAGAAAGTACAGGCTCCGCGACGCCCATCATAGAGAAGTGTGGCGTGTCCATGGGTAGGTCTATGTCCAACGACGGACGTTAAGAGACTGACGATGATGATGATGATACGTGTGTTAGTATGTTATGCGCAAACAGACGGGCTCATCAATATGAATGTAGATTTGTTTGTATGAAGAAGTGAAGAAATAATTCTTTCGGGGAATAATTTCAACAAACGTCATTGATCATTATTTTACATTCTCTCCCACCCCTTATCTCTCTTTCCCCCTCTCTCTCTCTATCTATATAGCTGTAAAAGCTTTACAGTTTAAAACATTAGATATAGTAAAAAAACTTTTTTACAAGAAATCATGTCATTTCAGTCAACTATTTCCTTGTAGCTGTTAGTGTAATTAATGAAATTTTTTCAGTGTTTTTTTTAATGTTCACACATAATTATATATTATATTAGTATGTGGGATTTTTTTTCTTGATCAAACAATACCTTTCCTTGAGCTATGATTTTAATATACGGCTTCATTTTACTAATTTTAGGGCCAGATCATAAAACATGTCGTATATTTTACATAGGGCATCATCATACTGTAGTGTATATGGATGTTATGGTATGTCATGTGTGTACTGCATATCATTAGATTTTTTGCAACAAAGAGTTTACTTACGTAGGTTACACGAAAAAATGTACATTACGATGAAGGATTAATAAGTACAATAAGAGACGTGGCTCGTTTTTCGTGTCACTTCAGTTGAGTGTTCACCCATGGGAATATCAAATCTACCATGTCAGTCTTTTCTGTCGATATCCGCCCTCTCTCTCTCTCTCTCTCTCTCTCTCTCTCTATATATATATATATATATATATATATATATATGGTACTATGGTACAGATCAGGTTAGCAATATAGGATGATATAAAGCAATGTCTGATATGTGATGGATTCATTTCATAGAGTGCTCGATCACCTGATGAGGCCCAGAGAGGTCAGAAACAAAAACTTGTTTGTGTAGCGAATCCACTTCTTATCATATATATAAATATATATATATATATATATATATATATATATATGTGTGTATGTGTGTGTGTGTGTGTGTGTATGCATCTGTATGTGTTTTATCTGAAATTATGTGAAAGCATGGAAACCCTGTGACAGACTATAGCGAGTCTCATGATAGATTATATGCATCTGAAAGAGAGAGAGAGAAAGAGGGACAAGAAGGGCGAACATAAGTGTCCAAAGACACAAAAAAACAAAGGGGCAGCACATTACAATACACGGTGAGATTCCATGAGCCACCCTGATTTCAAAAAGTCTGAGAGAACATAGACTGATTTCTTCTATCTAACACATCCATTCAGTATATCTAAATATTTTAAAATTGAGAATTGGTACAAACAAAAAAAAAAAAGTAAAAAAAGAAATCAGGTGGGTGTTTAGAATAATAAGGTAAGGTGCAAATGCCACTTTATTAACGGGGTGAATGTCCTTTCTGTTCTGCTGTATTTTGGCTTGCAAGCACCAATAGCAGCGTAGGTGCAACCATACTTTTGTCTGTGTGCACGTTAGTTTTTTCATCGGTTCGTTTTATCTGTTTGTAGTTGCATCAGTTAGTGCATCTGTCTCTCTATCCACGGCCACCTGTTAGTTTAATGAATCTATTTCTGCATGTATATATCCTAATTCGTTGATGTATGCATGTACATACGTATCTGTCTATTTCGTTTTTACTATATCTGCTTAACTATCAACCTTCCAGTCCCCTCTATCTAACGCCATATCTGTTTTACATCTCTCTCTCTATCTATCTATCTATCTCTCTCTCCCCCTCTCTCTCTCTCTCTCTCTATATATATATATATATATATACATATATATATATATATGTTGACGGCATCTATCAGTCTGACTATGTCACCTAGCTCCAATATCTGTCTATCTCAACTCGTATTTATGTATTCATCTCTCTACCAAACCAGCCACACAATCATCTACGGGTATCGATTTGTCAAGCACCCCAAACTCTAGATTCCATTTCTACTCAACTGTCAACCAAAATCAACTCCAATATCTCATTATGCTGTACATTATAACACTTTATCTATGATAAACTTGACAGAAGGATGTCAGCAAACCTTTGTAATAATTGTCTTTTCGCCAAGAGTACTTGCAGTTGGTATTCGAGCCTTATGATCCCCAAAGATCACATGCAAATCTGTCTCCGGCAAAAATAAGATGGCGTACGAACTAGAGGAGTTCGCAAAGTATTGTCTCCCTGACGCCCATGATAGGCCATCCTCGAAATTCACTAGACTGCTCTATGTCCAACAACGGACAATTAATGGCTGCTGCTGCTTATAAAATATAACGATTTTTTAACGTACGTAGGCTGGCTGTCTTTGGATATTTCAGCTACACAATCTTGGTTTCCCCCCTTTGCAGAAATCAATTTCGATACTTGAGAGATCGACGTACCTCATTATATCTATTTATTGATAAATAAAGTACTCTGATACGAATACTTATCACACGCACACACACACACAAACACACACACACACATATATATATATTTGGGGGGGCACATTTGTCCATGCACAGACATCTCCACACATAATAATTAGTAATGTGTGTTTATACTTTGTTACTAAATGACGCAAATGACGTAGTTAAGTAGAATTTTATGTTCTGATGATGTTGTAATAATAGTGAATTTAAAAAATGGTAATTTTAGAGATAAGTAAATTACAACAAAAAAAAAAAAAAATGCATTCTACAGAATAGTATTCTCCAAGCTCATTGCAATGAAAATCTTTAATATCTATGAAATGTTTATCCCTATATTTTATACATGCCGTCATTTTTAATGGCACGGGTGAATCAGTCAAGTATGAGACTATTAGACATTTATTAAACTTAGTCACGATGTCATAAATGTGAGAGGCCTAGCGAGGATCGAACTCACTGGAGGAGTATTGATTAGAAAAAAAAAACCAACTAGTTTGCTAACTTCCACTACACGGTTGGGTGTCTTATGCACGAGAGTGTTATCCTCTTCACTCTTTCTTCATGTCTTCGCAGTGAACATACCACGTTTTCAGTAAGATACTGAATTCTGTGAGGAATATACTCTGCTTGAAACATCTAACGCTACTGAGACGAACACACGGACACAGAAGCGGAAGTGAATGCACAAACGCAGAGAGAGAGAGAGAGAGAGAGAGAGAGAGAGAGAGAGAGAGAGAGAGAGAGGCGCACACACACACACACACACACATACACACACACACACAGATACAGATACTCTTAGTCAAAGGTACTCGCAGATGTAAAGTACCCAAATAAATAGGTTTCGGTACTCATTTAATTTATTGTTAAACAGTACGCTGTTCTTCGCGAACCTATTACACTTCATATCAATATAGGGGAATGAAAAATTTGCGTTATTTTCTGATAAGACGAAATTCTTATTCCAGTTTTTGCATTGACCTATGTTTTTGGATGCTTCAAGCGTCGTCTCATCTTCCGAAATGTACGGTTTTTACAAATGCCGTAGTTTGACACAAGATCGCTTGTATAAGACTCCTAGTGAGAGCCGAATTCCCTAAATAGCGACAATGATCTGCCGGCTTGCTAACTATTAGCTCACGACGAAAAGCCTATGTAGAAGTATTTACCTAGCATAGTCTTGCACAAGGGTACAAATATGATTGCTCTCTGTGAAAATTTATCCGGAAGTAATGGTAAGTGAAAATAGATTGATAAGTAGGCATTAGTAATTAAGGCTTAGGCAAGCTTTTGGTATAGGCAGCCCTGCCTCGAAAAATTAGAAAATCTCATATAAAAAGGATTTACAATCAACTCATCCTCCTGATAGTCACCTATGGAGCTGAAACATGGAACTACCAAAAGATTGACTCTCAAACTGAGAACCATGCAACGTGCACAGAAGGGAACCATGTTCAACATGACGTGAAGAGATCACGAGACAGCATGTTATATAGAAGAATCCATTAGAAAACCTGAAATGTAACACACATCGCAGATCCCCAAAGATCATACGTGAAATTTTGAGCGGCAAAAATAAGATGGCGAGTGAAACTGGAAAAGCTAAGAAAGTATTGGCTTTACAGTGCCCATGATAGAGAGGTCTGGCAAATCTGGGGGGGGGGTACGCTAAAAGGCTGTTGCTGCTGCTGCTGCTGCTGAAGATGATGCAATCTGGTCTTACAGACCGATTCACTAGTGTCGTGCGGACCCTCACTAATACAGCCTTCAGCTAGATTAAGCAACGCTTAGTTAAGAACGGTAATGTTCTGCTGGACTACCTCATTAACTATTACCCGACCGTGAGACACTTGATTCACTGTGAGAGGAGTTTCTGACTATCTAAAACATTTCAAGGTAATACTTATAAATAATGACTGAAGTAAACTTCGGCACAAGGACAGATGTATGGAGCACCTAATGAGGATTAAACCTCTCCGGTAGTCATGGTCTGCGAGATTAGCTTACAAACCATCATAATACGAAAGGTGCTTGAGGTAATACTTATATCAGGTCTACGAAAAATACTTGCCCGACGGGGAAAAGGCTAGACATGTATTAACAAACATCAGACACTCTCAGTCAGAACAACATCAGATGGCAATGCTTTTAGCAACGAATCGACACACACACACATACACATACATATATGATGGTGGTTGTGTTCGATCAACACAGCAAGGGGATGCCATGGTAAAATACCTGTTCTACTTTTTGAAATCCCCGAAGCAGGTCCATGGTAAAACAGCTGATGATCCTCCAATAAAATTGAACTTATTACGTTAGGATCTATATCTAAATAATAGTTGTAAGATCGAATTCTGTGTAGAGCCTGGATAATTCTGAACACAGTTCATAGCAACGATCAGAAAATAACTGACTTGTATGACAACATCGTAGATGCTTAGAGACTGTATAGATTTTCTTTATAAAGGAAACATTCTCTATCAACGTTAACTTTCAACAAAGCCTTAGAAGGAAAAAAGTAAGACGTTTCTCAGACTATACATATACATATATAATACTACGTGATACCCAAAAGTTCGAGGTAAGTAGTACGCGAAATGGCTTCCTCGATGAAAGGAAAAAATATTTAAAAAAAGCTCAATATTTCCATGTGGAGTGATTTCAAGGGATGTATGTGATTCCTGGTGAGACATGGGAAACACTGAGTGACGAATATATTGATCAAACTGTTTAATACCTTGAACAAGGATAGCACTTGTTCTATAGGTAATGTGGTGATTATGATGAAGCGATTGAAACGTAAGACCACACAGACACCAAAGTCTTAACCGCCCCTTGGTATGTTAATAATTTTCAAAAAACTAAGGTTGTTGGTTCTCCACGGAAAGCGTGTGGGATAAAAAACGGGTTTTATAACCGATTTCTATTTGGAAAAAAAAATATGGCTCCAACAATTGTGAGTATGATATTGCACACCCACATAAACGCACACCAACGGGTAGATAGATAGGAAGACGCTAACACACGTACACACATACATATATATCATCATATACGTACATTAATAAAAGTTGATTGTTGTAACTGAATTCTGATGTGTGTCTCACACATAAGACGCATACACTCTCACAAACATCTCCCACTTCGTCTCTATCTCTCTCTCCCACCCTTAAATATATATATATATGTAAAGGTACTAGTGCACCTTATATATTGAATCTTTAGAAGGTTTCCATTATGCAAAGTTGTCTGAGGGAAAATCGTAAAATGCTCTGTCGTTAAGTGGGTAATAATATTCTATATGAGTCGAGAATCAGCGTAGCCCGTACCTACACAAAACACAGATCTCACGCATTTGTAGCTGCGTCACGCATACGTGTTTGCGTATTTACATATGCGTGTGTACAAACTTGTGTACGTTCGCGTATATACGTGTCTGTAGAGCCGTGTGCGTGTCAGCCATAATTATGTATAAATATGTAGTACTATTGTACTTTGATTCAAATGCCTATGTATTTTACATGCAATCATCATATCTTTGGCCAAATATGGTTAAGTCTGGGCGTGGCTCTTCTTGTAGTAACTATACTAGTCACAGCAGTTCCACTACCGTTACCATCACCACCGCCACCAGCTATTATGATATTGGTCGATTGTTGTGACTATAGTAGTGCAGGTGTCGACAGAGATGGTAGTGGGTGCTCAGAGATATCTTTCTCTCGCTTGCATTGCCTATAGTAAAATCAATAATTGTAGAAACAATAACGAAAGTTCTGTAAGACATGGCAATAACCAATAGTTCTGCTACAGCTGTGGGGTCTGTGGTATATGTTTTGGCTCATCTGGTAAAGACTACGCTTTTGACGAGTTTCACACCAAGGGACGTTACCGGAAGTGTCTCCATTATTACCTACCTTTTGTCGATTAACAAATCCAGGGGTACAATTATGTGATAACTATCATGGATTTCTTGACAGAATGCTATTCTATTTAACGAATAAATTCAGCTTCGAAATCTATAGAAAACGTAGTCTCATCAATGAGAAGATTCACTCACTCTTTAAGAATTGTTATTTTAGAATTTGACGAAGCTAAGTAATTCAGGGTTTCTCGGACTGGGTTCTGCGTTTGTATAGATCTCATTTTTGGTTCACTGACCGATTTTGAGAAATAGACCGTTCACAGTTTCGAATGAAATACGTGGCATTGATGCACAAAATCTAAACGCTTCCCTCGCACCAGATTTCGGTAATTTGTTTTCATTAAGGAAACCTTTCTTTATATAGAATTAAGACTAACTAAAATGAATATAAATAACCAGTCATGTATTTTTATAAATTACGTATTCAAAGGTAATACTATATCATTCTTACAAAAACGTATCTTGTCTGTAGTTTACACCCACTCGATGGCTAATGCACTGTTGGCTTTGGGACTTCAATCTCGGGCTTTGACCCTTATACAGTGTATGCTCAATAACCTAGGTGAAGCCAAGTCCTATATATATATATATATATATATATATATATATATATATATATATATATATATATATATATATAATCTTTTAGGTTCAATAAATCATTCGCCCATTCTCACTTATTCCATTAGTGCCTGATCTATGATGAAATAAGTTTGCCATTTCTGTGTGACCGGTTGGCCCGGATTCGAGATGAGAACCCATGCTGATCATGAACGAATCTTCGAAATGTCGAAGACAGAGCAGTCGGCTTTGTAACAATAAAACCCAGCGGTATATAACCAGTATTGCTATTTGCAGTTAACCCTCAACGACGAAGGGTGCTCTTCCTTAACAGGTAAACCTTTTTTTTTTCGTACTAACAGTCTCTGTTCCAAACACACATGTCATTGTCTCCTTCGTAATTCACCGTAGTTAACACGTAGGCTACTAACTAAACACGTATTCCACTGTAGACTAACATACATTGTGTACGTATGATAGTGGTCGACTGACGTAGCTCATATTGTAAAGCTGTTGATCCTTCACTGACAAAAACTACGCCGACTGCATTGATTTATACGTGAAACCAAATCTGTTACAAGGCCATATTTATCAAGCACTCGAATAAGATCGAACTTACTGTCAAAGACCACATAGAATGAAGTACATATCCATTATTCTTCGAACAGCAGTTAAGCTGTAAGGTTGTCTACATTATTAGCCATAGATCTTACTATTGTGCTACTTCCTCTGATATGGCAATTTCCGTGCGACTAGTTGGCTTGAGTCCAAAGCTGATAGTGGACCTCGGAATAATATATGTGGCACTTGAAACATCTGGCTGCGGGGGGTATTCAGAGAAAGGCAACATACGCGTAAATAGAATATGCGATTGAATTGTTGTATAGTGTCGTTACTTAACAACACTATGGGCCAAGATTGGGTGCCACAGTGTGCAATAGACATAGAACGAGGGGGAAAAAAGGGGGAAAAAACCTCTAAAAACAAGAAAGAAACACCGTCGTTATAATCAGTTATTTTGTGCCTGGTTGTTGTGGAATCTCTCCCTCGATGGTCGCTGAGTACATCTTAGACATTTTTACCTAATAAGGTAATACCGAAAACGAGGCTTCGGAGGCCAGTGGGCATGTGCGCACGCGCGTATATTTGTGTGCTGTCTCTGTGATGGTGTGTGCGCACTGGCGCGCGTGGTTTGCGCGTGGTTTGTGTGCGTGCAAGAGGGCTTGTACTTGTAAAATCACAAAACCTTGCTCACTCCGTGAAATGGCGCTTCGTCTCGTGAAAAATGCGTATCGGACATTCATTCCAAAGTGAGGCGAAGAGAGAAAGATAGATTGGGCCAGAGAAAGAGGTTGTGGGAGAGGGAGACTCTGAGAGAGAGAGAGAGAGAGAGAGAGAGAGAGAGAGAGAGAGAGAGAGAGAGAGAGAGAGAGAGAGAGAGAGCAGGGTAGACAGTCTTAGAAAAATACGTATCAGCAGGATTTTCTTGACCAAATCCACTTGGGATAAAAGCGTAACAAATATTCCTTTTTTTCGACTACATTTGTAGGCATGTAATGGCTTTTGTATTGCATAACGGTTACCAACATGGGAAACAAAATGTTCACCTCGCACTAAAGCGCTTGGGAGAGATACTCTTTTTCTTATGTTTTATCCAATCACCTGATATCTTGACCAAGTGTCTCATCACTGACATGCCACATTGTTTTATTTCTCGATTCCCTAATCTAATTTTGACATAGTTTTTACCATTTTTTTTGTTTTTGAGTAGTAGGTCAGTAATTAGTCAAATGTATAAAAAATAGGTACCAAGTCAAAACTAGGTCAGTTAATAATTAGATACCAGCTATTACACACACACACACACACACATATATATATATATATATATATATATATATATATGGTGTGTATGTGTGTGTGTATAATAAATCCCTGACTAAAATGTAGATTCAGATAAGTAGATATTGGAACAACAAGAGTTTTGAATGATATAACGTTTGAAGGAAAGGGAAAAGAGTGAAAGAAAATTGAAAATAGAAGAAGTGATGAAATCTTAGAGAAACTGGGGAAAATATCTTCATTGTGAGTAAAAAATCCTTCACTCAAGCCCCACCCCCGATCCATGTTGACCTTTTTCTATCACTTTGAGTTATCCCCACCATTGCTCTTTCCATAGTTCTTTGTTCCCGTCTAAGTTGGTCCTCAGTTCATTCTGTTCGTTTCCATGTTTTGCATCTGTAAGATACGGCTGGTATTATGTATTCATTGTAGAGTTAACCCTTTGGGCAGATTGGAAAGGTGCTCTTCAATACAGAACTTGAAAAATAGTAATAACAGCCGCTCAATTCTGATTAGTAATTAGTCAACTAACCACTGATGCCCTCCTACTGTAATGAGTTAGATCCTCACTTGGTGACCTGTTGTTGGGAATTAAATCCAATCACAATACAAACCTCAAAACACCTAGGCATGATTATCTTTTGACAGTCTCTGAAGTCAACAACAGGCTCAACCATCTCAAAATCGCTGAATATCTCATGGAGAAGAATTGAAAGGTCATTTCCCTAACTTTTCACTTATAATTAAATGGAACCATCAACAAAATAGATATAACTTCATTCATTTTTTATCCTTGATTTTTTTAGGAGTACGTGAGAGACTGTCAGACTGCCAAAGGGATTCAAAGGGACACAAAGGTTGCAACCCCTTTCAATAAAGTATTTGTTACATATATACATATTTTAAATATATACACACACACACACACACACACACACATATATATATATGTATATATATATATATATATATATGTATATAAAAACACCGATTCGTACTTTGTATAGTTTTGAGAATGGTCATCAACATTCAAAGAGTTTTTCAGGCGATTGAGCTCCTCATTGTTTGTGTTGTTAACACGACGTTTCGGTCGATCCATTCTACGGCCTTCTTTAGGTGTATTATCCGAATTTGATGGTAGATGACCGATTTTTTCCCAATGGTGTCCATGATACTAGCTTAGAATCGGGTGATATCTTCTTCTTTTCCCTTCTTAGGCCTGTATTTTTATTCCTTGTCCCTATAGAACTATGGAAACCAGATCGGGTTGAATTTGAATGAAACAAGCAGCTCACATTAACATGTCAGCCAAGTGTATAACTGTGACTTATACACTTGACCGATATGTTGACGTGAGCTCCTTGCTCTATTTTCCTCATTTTCTGATCGTAGGGAAATCCAGGTCTAACAGAGAAAGTTAAAGATGTCACCCGAATCCAACATTGTAGCGATGTTACCATCGGGAGAATTCTGTTTACCACCATCACATTAGGATAGTCCACCTGAAGAAGGTCGTAGAATGGATCGACCGAAACATTGTGCCAAGAAGACAATCTTTTGTACTTGCGAACTGTGCACTACAGTATGCGGATTCACTGATGCAATTTTTGTCTACCTGCCATCGGACCTGTACCAATATGTTTTCTTGATTTTCAACCATCGACACACATAACTCAATAATGAAACGAAAATAGTATTTTTGCAATCAATGCTTAATACATATGATTTATGCATCGGGATTAACATATACGATAAGTGAAAGTATTGAAAATGTACATTTACGTAAAAGCAATCGAACGTAATGAAAACTAGACCAAGTTATTTAGAAAAAAGTTGTAGCAAACAATTTCATTCGAGATGTATAGTACTGTAATGAGAAGCAGCAAATGCAATAGTATTTGCCTCTACCAGGGGAAGCAGGCCCTCCTTCAAAATCGTAGGTATATGCCAAGTTGCATCCCTGATCCCTCCTCTGTTCTGGTCTAACCTCGCCATAAGTCCCGACGGAAAGAGGCGCACAAATTATCCGTTAATCGGATTCAACAAAATTGTCTTATCAAGAAAAACGAAGTAAAATTATAGTCGAAACAATCTCCATTAAAGACCGAGTTATTTATTAAAGGTCAGTCATCTCACCTGGGATCATCTTGATTCATTGGATGTCTTCGTTAAGAGAGATTGTCTACCTTGCCAAAATTATATTTGCCTATGTTTTTTTTTTTTTTTATCTAAAGGTGTACGTGTTACATTACGGCCCCAAATCAAACACTATAGTCTTCTGGTGGAAGTTCTGTTGGTGTCGAGGGTATTAATGTACTATCAGGATGTTATCTGGATGTCATCTATTGCTTGAGATGCGTCCATCGATGAATATTCAGAGGGTAACTTCAGGGTTATGATGCAGTAAAAATGGGTCTGGTTAATCACACGATAGAGACCATCACGAGACAAATGTTATTGGCATCATTCGGGGTGATCAATAAAAAAAATTGGAAAAAAAGATAATCAATGAATAAGTTACTCTTCTTCCATTTTGTTGGGTAGCAATCGATAAAAAGCCGGAATTTAAAAAACAAAAACAAACGAACAGTGCTACCGGAAACAACCCCAGTGAGCCATTTAGCACAAACTCACCTTGTGAATTGATCCCCTTCTACAAACTTTGTTTGGGGGGTTATTTTCAAAAATTAAAAATAAACGTTTTTTTTTTCTCTCGGTATAATCTAGTAGACGTACAGTTGAACTAGTTCACTAAATATTCCACCTCCGTTGTATTTGATACAACTAAATTTCTGAGTGCATTGAAGCCAGAACTGTTGGGTTCGTCCTTTAACAAGTATTTCATGAAGTTGCAAATGACCAGCCAATACTCGAACTCAATCATATTGGTACGACAATAAAACTTGGCCGGTTCGTTCCAATGCTGAAATCGTATACGTACTGTGCAGAAGAGCATATACCCTTCGAAATGTTAGGCAGAATGTTATTGAAAGAGATAGAATGCGTGAAGTTGAAAACAGCAGACATTAGAAAGAGACAATTTTCCGGTCAGTTAATAGATTAATTAAACCCTACTTGTTTTAATATTTGATTTGTAAAAGACAATTTTAAAGATGATTAAAACTAAAGAGATATGAATGTTTAATCCCCTTTGAGACTTCTGCTCCCCCCTCGCCTGTATTATACTGCAAGCGTCTGTGCACATATGTCCATAGTCCCATCTACTTATGTTATATGCCAGGTGAGGAATTCGTCAACAATTAAATGCTAATTATAGAGAAGTCTCACGTATTGATTTTTTTTCAGATGCTTAAAAATCCAGGTTAATTCTGGTTCATAAACAAGACCACGTAAAGCAAAATTATGTTTTTCATACTTTTCAAGTACTGTGCAATTGAAAAATTATTTGAGTATTATTGTCGTATTTCTACATGGGTAATCTAGTTCGCCGTAATAGTGGTTGGGAAAAGGCTGCTTTTACAGAATATAGTAAACACTTCAATCACAGATAATTTATTTCTTCAAGGAAAACACATAAAAACACATACACACATTTCTTCGTAAGGACACAGGCCTACAATGATACAGCTTTACGTAATGCCACGCAACTCGTAACAAAACACACGCCCTCTGTTGGCGCGCGCAGGAACCAATTCAAACTAAATTGCCGTCATGCTTTCTCTCCTCTTTTACCGCCTGTCTCATTCTTATTCCATTCAACAATTCTTTTTTTCTTTTTCTTATTATTCTCACGCGCATTGGAGATGGCTTCTACTGATATACGAATAAATCACAACTACAAGAGTAAGGAAGAAAGGTAAGAAGAAGCGAAGAGGGAACGACAGGGGGAGATAAAAAGAAAGACGGCGTCCTCTTGCAGAGCCGTGCGCACGCGCAGACGAGAAAATTGCATTCTAATTATAGAAACTGACGTAGGTATTCTAATCTGCCTTTTTGCCTCTTTTCTTCTTTGTCTTGTGATTCTTCCGCTTCCGTCTTAACGTTTGACTCTTAAGCTTTTCCAACAAATCTCTTCATTCTCTATCTCTCACTCTCTCAATCAATCAATTCAACTTCCTCTCGTTAAAAAACAACCCTTTCTTCAATTTTAATAACCCATTTCTTTTCGTTCGATTCTTTCGTACACCTTCCCGTTTCTGTACCGTTTAACCTTTCTCTCTCTCTCTCTCTCTCTCTCTCTCTCTCTCTCTCTCTCTCTCTCTCTATATATATATATATATATATATATATATATATTTATATATATATAGTAGTGTAAACTTTTTCTCTTGTGAAGTTGAAGGACAAGAAATCCTTTAGTTAATTTATATATATAGTCACAAACTATCGAAGATTGTGTGTCACGCAAGCCACTTTTAAGCCAATCCGTATTATTCAAACGTATTGTCTTATCACCGTTTACTTTACAAATTTAGGTTCGAAAATTGAGCTCATAAAAATAAAGATAAAAGATATTTGGTAGAGATTAATCTATTCTGTACTTTTTTTCTAGCTATAAATTGAGGGAAATTAGTTTACATTTTCGCTTTTTTTTCCCCCAAATAACGCAAAAGAAAAATGTAAACTTATTTCTCTCGATCGATTAGTAAAACTAAATACGAAATAAATTTGTCTTGAGAATACATATACATGAATTATAAATAAATAGAAAGATGAATTTATATATATATATATATATATATATATATATATATAAATAGATAGATGGATTATATATATATATATATATATATATATATATATATATATATATATATATATATATATATATATATATATATATATATATATATGTTCAGCAACAACCCTGACAGTCCCTCATTCCTTGTCAACACAGACTCATCAACAACTAGAATTTCATGACACCCATTAATTTTGAACTCAAATCAAGATTAATGACCTGTGCAAATGACCAGAGTCTACACCAATCATTGGATAGTGGACAGTAATTCCCATGAAGTCCACAAAAAGATTCACACTTGACTTCTGAAATGATTTTTAAACCAGTTGACGTTTATTGAGAATCACTACATCTGAAAACTATAACTAAAAAGTTCGGCTTTCTCACTTTATTTTCGAATTCATGAAATCCTCATTGCAGAATCTCTCTCTCACTCCTTCCCTCTCTCTCTCTCTCCCTCCTTTCCTCCCTATCTATACATCTCTCTCTCTCTCTCTCTCTCTATATATATATATATATATATATATATATATATATGAATATATATATATATGTCTGGTTGGTTTGTCATTCTATAGAAAGCGTCTTATGATCAAATTATTTTGGCAGGATGCCATGTTTAGGGTGACCAATTAAAAAATTGGAAAGGGGTAATCAATGGATACGTAATTTCTCTCATATTTTGTTAGGTCATGAACACTAAATAAGTTAGAATTTTCAAAAACAGACATGGATACGAACTAAGGGATCAATTTATCACAAACTTACGTTACAAATCGGAACGCCCTCTAAAAAACCATTTAGTGAGGGAATTTAGAGTTCTTTTGCCAAGGAAGGATCGACTTTGATATCTATGGCTTCAGAGATTTGCGTTTTGCTTTTTTATTTTGACTCTTTTTTTCTATGTACAGACACACACACACACACACACACACACACACACACATACTTACAGACACACCCACGCATAAATAGATAATAAAATCTATCTATTTATCTCTACATACAAGATTGCATACAGGCATGCGTACAATATATCTCCTTTATTTGTTCACGCACACACACACACACAAACACACACACACACACACATATATATATATATATATAGAGAGAGAGAGAGAGAGAGATTCCGTCAGTGTCAGTGTCTCTCTATCTATCTATTCATCAATCCATCTATCTTATCACACCTGTACAGTCACATTAAATCGAAACCCTGGAAATTTGGCGTCGTTAAGATGTATTTAAGACATCACCTGGTCTAGGAGAAACGAACTGCAGTAGTCTTAAGTACAAGAATGAAAAAAATAAGATGATAACAAGACACTTTCAGATCTAGTTCAGATGTCAAAGCATAGATCAGAAGGCTGAGGGACCTTGGGTCCAAAACTAATCCTGGGTCAATCACACTGTTCAATGCAAGATAATTTGAACAAGTAAAGACGTCATGGCTCTTCCGAGTGACTTTCTAGTAAAATATAGTCGTATAGATTATTGTAAAACGTGTTCACTGCAATTAAGGATTTTTAAAACTTAATACTCATAAAACAGGCCTTCCAGGGGCGGAGCAGAAGTCTTTCGGACTGTTTTAACGAGGATAGCTTAGTGCGACACGTTATCGCTAAAATGGGTAAGGAAATATCAGCTTTCGAAATTAAGACCGCATCTGTTATATATGTTTATCTCATTGTTGAATCCTAAAGAAGAAAAACGATACTTGTCGATAGAGTATGGGGGCCTTAAACTAATGATTCAACGAACTGGGGTTCTATTGTGTGAGCCTATTGTAACTAGTCAGTAAGTTCTTTTCGGAAGAGAAAAACTGGTTGCCGAACCAGAACGAGGTGCTCATCTAGATTGCTATCAGTCTAGATTTATTATGCAGAATTTGTACAACATAGAGTTGTATTGGACTGAAACAACAATGAAGACTTTATCGAAGATGAACGTTACGATGGTCATAATGTAGATGACGAAGAAGAGACAAAATGAAAGATGAATAGGGATTGAATGATAATAACTGGTCTGGATAGTCATTCGATAGTAACCGTCATGTGACCAACGTCTTTTGGCTACACGTCATGTTCAGGTTCGAACAATTAAAACAATTGTTATCATTAAATGAGTCACTAATCCCGCCTTTCGTTGAGCAGTGATCACCAAAAAAGTTTGGAACTAACACAAAAAATAAGCTGCCTGACATAAACTACGTAATCAATTTAGCATAACCTTACATTTCAAACTGATCCCACCTAAAACCTAATTAGGAGAGAATTTCTTAAAAAGGGAAAAAAAGACATTTTTTTGTTGACATGATAGTTTTTCAAACTCCACTTGTGCCGTCTGTATGCGTGGTACATACATAGCCAGCCAGACTAAATTGAAAACTGAAGTCACCTATGTTGAAAGTTTTAGTTGTCATGTTCTTCTTCCCCTAGTAGTAATACTACTGCTAATAATTATTGCTGGATGATATATTGAACACTGACCAAACAGAGAAAAGAGAGGAAAGGAGAAACATAATTACATAATGAATCGTGAAGAAGATAGGGGATGCAGCTGAAGTACTTGCATAGTTCTCACTGGTGCTAGGAGTCAGCATTTAAGCCAGGATTTTGAATGCTGATTTTCAAGGGATGTTAGCCATCTCCATTTTAGAGATTGACGCAACACTGTCATCTAAGCTTCAGTTTGGTCTCATGCATTTACAAGTTAATCTGAACAAATATCAATCGGCAACAACTAGGATTTTTTAGTTATTTCCGTAATAGTTTTTAGTTACATCTCGAGTATATTTGACTCTTGATTGCCCGATCGTAACTTTTATCCGAGAGGAGAGTGTTTGGTTTCCGAGCCAATTTCAGAGAACAAATTTTAGAACTCACATTACTTTGAAAGATCATATGCACAACTTTGGAATTAGTTTTAAATAGACTTTTCGACAACACCTAATTTTAGTTGTTGATATTCTCCAAAATATGCATTTTTAGCCAACCTCGGGTTCATCAGAGGCAAAATTTTCTGAGGGAGTATGACCCCCACTGGAGAAGCACTTTCTTACAATTTTCCGATTGCAGAGAGGAAAACTTTTTTTTTTGGGGGGGGTCACAAGACTAAGGTATTTTTAGTACTGAAACTCGACTGATCTGAATTTATTATTCAGTAATACATTTTTCAGTGACTGAACTTGAAAAATCAAAATACATCAAAACCTTAGGGTAGATTTACACATAGATAGTACCATGCCCCGAAGCTTCATCAATATTTCAAACCGTCTCAAGTGCTCGACCGGTAACATTCCTTAAAATAGTTATCGAGGAAAAGGAGATTTATTTCAAATCAGGACTGATATATTTCTCAATTGCAATCTAAAAGTCGTGTCCATACATAGTATAAAAAAATTCTGGTTACTCACACAGTAAAAAAATATCTTTTGGCAGTATAACGTGTTGAAAAAAAGGGTAATCAATGAATAAGTTACTTCTCTGGCCTTTTGTTTGGGTCACTAAAAAGTCTGAATTTTCCAAAAAAAAAAAAAAAAAGCGTAAACGCAGCCAGCAACCACAGGAAACCAAATTATATTATGACCTCCCTCAAAAATCCTGATTTTATCATTTTGCAAGACAATTGTCAGAGATTGTTATTTGCAGACTGGTAACCCGTATGAGGGGTATTAGACTATGAAAGTGTAAAAAAAAAAGTCATTTTTGTCTATACCATATGGTTTCTCATTATTAATACGCTCTGTGAGACATTCAGCTGTTATAACGACTCCCTTTAATCCCCAAGGGTGCGTAGTAATGGGAGTTTACCGTATCAGCCAGCTCTTTCAACCTGAACGGAAGTTTGAACGTTGGTTCCTGAAGCTTCTTGTCTATTAATCTAACCACAGAACTCTTCCTGTTCATGACATATCGTTCCATCAGCAGTACTTAAGAGAACTTAAGTCAGCTCGTATCTCATTTATACATCGATAATTACATATATACGTTGTTAGAGAACAGTGCAAACACAATGCTTTGGTAGATATCGATCGTGAACTACAGAATATACTAATGATTGAACTTCAGCTTCACTAAAGCTACCAGAGCCTGGCGAATATTTTTTGTATGTCTCGGTATCTTTATCATATAAAGCAATGAAGTCTGAGTAACTAACCAGACTAGTAATATCCAGTGGCATAGCACTAAAAAAAAGATGCGGAGGAACGTAGGGCTATCTGCTCTCTCAAATTAAAAAAAATCAATCAAATTCAGAGACGTTTTGAGGCCATATGGGATATATATATATATATATATATATATATATATATATATATATATATATTCAGGCTAATTTTTTCACCAATGAATTGTTCGAATAGGGAATTTTCCTGGTATATGCATAGATTGAATGCAAGTGTTAAAAATGACATTCTATTTTAGTGAGAACTGTTCAGGTTTACCCTGCCATTTAAGAATAGGTCGTTCATTAGAAAAAAATCCCAAAACATTCGTTAGTCGAAATGGTGTATAACGAAGACCAAATTACTATCAATTTATTTGTGAAATTTGGGGGCTTTCCCAGACCCCCACGTATAGTAATGATGGTGTCAGGCTAAGCAGTTAGAGGTTTAGGTAGTGGGAGCTAGAGACTGAGGTGTAGAAGTAAGAGGAAGAGGACGCGCTGCCCCTTTATTTTCACTGCAAATCTAATGCTTAACGCTTTTTTATCTACTCTTTCCCTTATAAAACTAGAGAAGTCACGTGAACGGAAGTTTCGAAAATCGGGGAATTTCTGTACTCTGACCATCTGAACAGTAAACGACTTCACATTTCGATAGTAGAATAAAACTTCCGCAAAATTGAACGACCGTAGCCACCAAATATGGCTGAAGGTTCGATTCTTCCTCATATGTACGTGTGTTAGTGTGTTCTTGCGCTTCTGGTCATACTGTTATGTCTACAGGCTTGAAAAGGCATAAGTACTCCAGCTAACCTCTTTTTGAATGTCTTTTTCTTCGAAAATATTTTTCCTATATTTCAAATATTTTCCAGTGGAAAAAGTCAGTGATGTCATAAATAGAATTCATTCTGACCATATTTATTCTTTCATAGAATTTTTTTTACATGATTTCAAATATCGATGCTACGGTTGTTCAATTATTAATTGTGATGACGAGTCGATTACACTTTCAGTTTTGCCTTAATCGTCATAATGGAAATGAAAGTAATGACTGAATTACCATGAAACGTTCCGAATATATTCATCTTTCGGTAAAGAGAGCTCAACCTTCAAGAATAAGAAAATCCCATCGATTCGAAAAAGAAAGATTTTACGGACAGTACATCCTCCCAATAGTCACCGATAGGGCTGAAACATGGAGCTGTACAAAAGATTGACCCTCAAACTGTGAACCATGCTACATGAACGTGGGAGAAGCATGCTCAACGACACATGGAGAAATCACAAGATAGCACAAGATATTAAAGGAGAAAAAAGGAGTAAAAGATAGAGAATTCCTTAAAAAAAACTCAAATGGCAATGGGCTTTCCATATTGTGAGAATGTCAGACAACCGCTTGACGTCACGACTCATAACGTGAATCCTCAGAGATCATAAGCGAAACTGTAGCCGACAAAAATGAGATGGTGTGCTGAACTTAATCAAGTAGTAGATCCACGGTGCCCATGATATAAAGGTCAGGCGAATCTTGAGGAAGGTGCATGTCCAACGATGGACGTTAAAAAGCTGCTGTTTTATTTAGAGCCTCTATACGTTTCCAACATTTTGTCTGATTCTCTCACCAATGCACCTGCACAGACACCCTCAAGCAGACCCAAAAACATTTTTCGATTAGAGCTTCAAATTTGCTATCAAGATATCATCAAAAGCAGGGGGCCAAGTTGCCCTTATCAATACTTTAAGGAAAATACTACAAAGACATTTATAGCTGTTTCCACTGCTAACTGAAAATGAAGCATTCCTATGAAAAAACCTTTCTTGAGTTGGAATGGCAGAAAGCGTAAAGGGAATTACTATCGATTTATGATGGACACATTTTGAGTGCACCCATCTGTTGTCCTTTCTTCTTGCAATGATTCCTGTCCATCTCCATATTTGTTGCTAGATTGCTTGTACGATATCCTTCCCCTGGTTCTCTCTGGGATCCATCTTGATCTTTTCTATCACCAAGAATTATTCCCAACATTTCTTTTTCCATTGTTATCTGTGTCTTTGATTCTCATTTATATCTTATTCTCACTTTGAGTTAAAGACAGTCGTGTGTCCTATTGAATCAGAGGCTTTTTTTATAGCCCGCCTTCTCAATCTGCTGGTTTAATTTGTATACTTGGTCTATAGTCGAACAGCCTGCCTTTTTTCCTTGGTGGGTTTTCATTGGATGTTTTTGAAATCTAGACTTTACAAATGTCAAAGAAGGGTCGACTAGCAGCTATGATTAACAATCTTGTCTTGCTGATCAATACTACTGTGATGAGTTCATTTGTCCCTGAATTCCTGACACTTGAGGCGTTGTTTCAGACTACTAGACTAAGCTTATAAATCTGTCTATCTCTCAAAGCATTATGACATTTAGGATAATGTATTTTACATGTTTCGCCTATTCTAAATGATGTTGGAAAACGAGAGTTTCAAAAATAGCGTTCAACTCATGTTCTGCATTCATGCCGGTAATACACATACTGCAGACATGGTAAATGAGAAAAAAAATGAAAAGAAATCGAAACAGAACTATTTCAATATTTATTCAAAACATAAAACAATTGTCCATGACAGTTTGAAAGTAGAGTGTGAGCTGAACGCTATTTTTTTAAATTTGTATTTTTCAAATTTATTTCTGATGAATCTGAATAGGCGAAACATGTAGGATAAATTTTCGTAAATGTCATGATGTCATAATATCACACATACACGCACACTCACACACACACACGCACACACACACACACTCATATATATATATATATATATATATATATATATATATATATATATATATATATATATATATAATTGATGAAAAGACAGCAACCCGAAAAAGAATACTGTATTTCGTACTTTCCTCATGACTAGATATACTTACATCTAGTCATGAGAAACTGAGTTAACACTCATGGTTTCTAAGTAGGTTTAAAAAATTTCAGCCCTCGCCCAGAACGAAATATTGGTGGCTATACACGGAACATATATATATATATATATATATATATATATATATATATATATATAGAGAGAGAGAGAGAGAGAGAGAGAAAGAGAGAGAAAGAGATGTTGGTGCTGGGAGAAAATCATGCCTTAATAGCTGATTGAATGTTTAGTTCAATGGTGGATGCGGATTCAATATGAAACAGCTGTGCTTGCCATCATAGAATCGAGTGGACAGCTGGTAAAACTGTAGCCATCATCATCATCAGTACCATCATCATCATCATCATCATCATCATCATCATCGGCCTAAAGGCCACCATCACTGTTATCAACATGGCATCCAATATTAATAGCAGCAGCAATGTGAGAAGCCGAGCAGTTCGAATGTATTGATCTCTCTCCCCCCCTCCCTCTCCCGCATGATTCTCTTGTGACAGGCTCTGGCAGCGAAGAAGTGCTCTCTCTCCCACTCTCCCTCTCTCTCTCTCTCTCTCTATCTCTCTCACTCTCTCTCACTCTCTCTCTCTCTCACCCTCTCTGCTACTACCAGAAGAAGAAGCAGCAGCAGGTGCCTGTTGTATGCTTCACTGTTCCGTGTGCAAAAACGATCGCTGTGCGGTGGAGGGAGAGGAGAAGGATGAGGAGGAAGAGAGAAGGGGGGAAAAAAGGAAAAAAGACGATGAGATTGTGAGGGGAGGGGAAGGAGGAGGAGGTGAGTGAATGAATTAGGGTGACGTAAGCAAACGGGTGTACCAATCAGTCGGAACTACGTACTACGTAGAGGTGACGTGTGCAAAATCTGTGCCGGCTGAGCAAGATGGAAGAAGACAGAATTGATGGAGGAGAAAAAAAAAAAAAAGAAGAAAAAATCGAGAGTTGAGGATCATGGGGTCTGTCCTGTATAAAGACGGACACCGACGGTGGTTAGGTTTTAGCAAGAAAGCTTCTTTATTTTTCTTCAAATGAAATCCCTTTCTCCAACAAAAACGATATTGTCTACAGGGGGTGGAAATGGGTTGGGGTAAGTAGGTATACGGTGAAGGTTGGTTTTGGGAACTAGGTGTACGGTAATGTCTCCATTAACAGACGTTCTGATACAAAATCCCTGGAAATCGAGAAGTAAGTACACGCTGTACTCGCCAAATAGCCCACATTTCCATCACCGCTTATCTATTGGGGATGAGTGAATCACTTTTTAATTAGCAACACTTCAGTCAGAGGGAACAGATTCTCTAATCTTTGGCAGTTGTCTATGCCGAATGATACATTCACCGTGTGATAATGGGATATCATTTCAAATAGAGTTTCAATGTAATATAACTATATATATATATATATATGTGTGTGTGTGTGTGTGTGTGTGTGTGTGTGTGTATTCAATTTTGAGAAGTTTCATCATTCCCAGAATTATTTGAATTATTGCACTCATTCTTTATCTTGTTACTAAAACGTTCCACCGATCCATACTACGGCTTTCTTCAGGACACCTGTTCTTTCATCCGGATTGTATACACGGAAGAGGCTGTAGAATGTATCGGCTGAGACGAAACAAGAGAGGCAACTCAGAGAATAAGTTCAATAGTCCAATCAACTCTTGGAATGAAGAATTATTTTTCGTCTGATTGTTTTTTTAATGGAGTGCAAAATAGAAGAGAAATGATAAAAAATTACGGAGCTGAGATGGAATTCTTTCGTTAGCATCACTTACCACTTTTAATATATGGGTGGAGTTTCACAGTTCAGCATCATGGTAGAATTCATATTTAGGACAATAACTATATTCATTGAGAGTAAGGATTCATTCACTTGTACGGAAACTAGAAAAGATTAGTAAAAGATTAAAAGGATATGCCTTGCCTGTCATTATATATATATATATATGTGTGTGTGTATGTCTGTGTGCATGTGTGTGTGTGTCTGTGGATAGCTTGGCTTTGCGAACGAAAATGGGGGGGGGGCTTTCCAAAGCTATCCACATACACACACACACACACACACACATATATATATATATATGTATATATATATATATATACACACATATATATATATATATATATATTTGCTAATGTGAGGCAAAAAGCATGTAATGAATGCGCACGCCTATGCACATCTACAAATTTCCACGCACGTGATCGTACATCGGAAAACGAAAAGAATCAATTGAAATATGCTTGAATACTTCTTTTGTTAGCTTCCACATGGACTGTGGAATTTAATAGGTCGAATCAAAGGTCGATCGATAATCAGTGAATGCCGATGGATTTTGCTTCAAAACTCAATAAGATCGAATTTCTGTTTCCTTATGGACGAAGACAAACCAACGAACGAAAGTTATGTTCATGTCGAGAACGGACATCATCTGACATACTCTCTGGGTTTCGTAAACCCTTCGATGAGGTCGTGTTCATATCGAGAAGGGATATCACCTGGCATACAGGCTGGGTTTCATAACCCCTTCGATAAAGTCATGTTCATATCGAGGAAGGATATCACATGGTATACTGACTGGGTTTCGTAACCCCTTCGATAAAGTCATGTTCATGTCGAGAAAGGATATCACCTGGCATACAGGCTGGGTTTCGTAACCGTTTCGATAAAGTCATGTTCATATCGAGAAGGGATATCACCTGGCATACTGACTGGGTTTCGTAACCCCTTCTATAAAGTCATGTTCATGTCAAGATGGGATATCACCAGGTATACAGGCTTGGTTTCGTAACCCCTTCGATAAAGTTATGTTCATATCGAGAAAGGATATCACATGGTATACTGACTGGGTTTCGTGACCCCTTTGATAAAGTCATGTTCATATCGAGAAGGGATATCACCAGGCATACTGACAGGGCTTCTTAACTGCTTTGATAAATTCATAATCTCTTGAACTCTTGTCTGAAAACTTTTTTTGATAATCTACTTATACTTGAGGTATGGTTGGAGGTGGAGACGATGGTTTCAGTACTTTCGTCCATCCTCAACCACCCCTTTTATCTGAGCAATCTACCACTGACCCTTTCCAATTCGCTAGGCCTGTCAAAAGGGCAGAGACACATTGGAATAGAAAGGTACAATTGGCCTTACCCTACTACACTGGCTCATGGCGTATTGGTAGCAGGAGTAGGAATGGATACATGCCTTTCCGACGGATATCAGTGCAAAGTAAGCACAAACTGTCTCAATCAGAGTTTGAACGTGGATCCTGGACTCCAGCTCTGTACCTCTAACCACTTGGCTACCCACACCTCCGTTGAGCTTTAGGTCTGGGTATTTTAAGAGATTCAAATGGAGGAAATTGATCAACTGAAGACAATTATAAATTGGAATATCAATTAGATGTACAAGGTGCCATCGAAAAGTTCGAAACAACTTCAGATATGATGTTGTTTCCCCCAAAAGAGAGAAAATAATTGATAGAAAATTAGTGATTAATAATATGTTTACAACTATTTAGTTCCATCTTAATTGTTGTTGCTTTTTCATCACTACACAATTTAGATTGTATGCCCTTCGGTAAGGAAAAGGCTACGTCCCTTAAAAGACAACCCTTAATCGAATATGACGGATGGTGATGAAATCCTTGGTTTTGTTGCATGCGTAAGGACCTAGACTTCATACCCACACGTTTTTCTATGATCACCTCCTCAGCAAGATGCAAGTCCACTAAATAGTAACAAAAAGTGGTGGTGGTGATAATAATAATAATAATAATAATAATAATAATAATGATAATAATAATAATAATAATAATAATAATAATAATAATAATGATAATAATAATAATAATATAATAATAATAATGATGATGATGATGATGATGATGATATTAATAATGATGATGATGATGCACAATACACCACCATGTGAAGTAAATGAAGCTCAAATAGAATGAGTTAATTCCTGGTTGAGTGGTTTTGGGAGATGTATAGCGATGAAACGGGAAATGCTGAGTAAATTGACAGATGGACTGATTGATGAACTCATTGAAGTTCTCGAAACTTTTGAGAGGCACCTCATGTATGATGAACGTCCCCTGGATCAGACTTTCTCATTGAAGGTGAAGGGTTTATTTGACGTTCACGAGAATACACAGATAGACATGAACAGACAGGTAGATTGATATATATTAACAGACTGGGATAGATTGATATGAACTGACATAGATAGATAGATAGATAGATAGATAGAGAGAGATAGATATATAGATAGATAGATAGATAGATAGATAGATAGATAGTGATAACAGAGATAAATAGATATGAACAGACTGAGGTTGATAGATAGACAGATAGATGGATATGAACAGCGATAGATAAACGGATTGATATTAACTGCTTAGGGTAGATAGATATGAAAATATTTGATAGATAGATAGATAGATAGATAGATAGATAGATAGATAGTGATGAACAAACTGAGATAGATAGATATGTACTGACCGAGATAAATAGATAGTTAAGAACTGAGATATATATGAACTGACTGATATAGATAGAATCCTTGAATGATAGAACAGAAATCTTAATGGTTATTTGGAAGCAAAAGAGTTGGATTGGGGTTCCATGGTCAAAATCCTCGTGCATAATGTTCAGTTTGAATTGAAGACAAGTTCTGTTGAGGATAACAGAGCATTGTGTTCTTCTGTCGATATTAGGATGGTGTGTCCAGAAACAGGATGCAGATTCTGGCCAGTTACCAAAACACAGCAGCTCGACTGAATATCTCTCGCCTTCGAACACCATGGACGCCCACGTCAGTTGGATTGTGATCGGACGAAATGCACAGGGGTGGGGCAAGAGGCTGGGGTTAACGGATGTCCGGGTGGACGCTGTCCGGTTAACCTATAGCACGTGTTATCACCAGGATCGGCTTCACCGACGCAATCTTAGCACAGGAGAATAGATATCCTGAAACCCCGAGAAATAAACAACCACTTTCAAGACAATTCTCAACTATTTATAACTCTTAATATCCTTTCAATTTAATTATTAACTCGCCAACAATAATACAGAGACACTAAACGGCAGACAATTCCTTGTATCTCCATCTCTTCTTTCTGAAGGATCTGGGATGGACTGACGAAACGTCAAAATAATATAAGAAATATCTCTTGTACTCAGAAAGCCTTTTGAATAGTTATTTCACTCTAATACGCGCACCAAAAAACACACGTAAATCCATACATAGATAAACATACGTATAATTAGATGAACACATATGTATATATAGATACATCTCGATAACCTCTTATAAATGCAAAAAAATTGAGTTCAAATTCGAAAAATTGACTTCAGTGCTCACATATATATATATGTATGTATATATATATATATATATATATATATATATACATACACACATATATATATACATACATATATATATATATATACATACATATATATATATATATACATATATATATATATATATATATATATATATATATATATATATATATATATATATATATATGTGTGTGTGTGTGTCAGTGTGCTTTCATGATCTTTAAGTTTATTACCTGTCCTAGTTAAATGTATTCGTCAACCTATTCAGATACTTGCCCTTTATTTTTAATATCTTTTGGTGGGCTTTATCGTTGAACATTACTTTTGGCTTTGTTTTGTTCATCGTTAAGCCTACTTGTTCATTTTCCTTATCTAAATCAGTCGACATGTTTTGTAATTCTTTTGATACTTCTGACATCATGGAAGCGTAATCGGTAAATCTCAAATGGTTTGAATACTCTCCGTCGTTGTTTATTCCCATTCCCTCACAGTTAGTTTCCCGAAAGATATTTTTGAGACTCGCTGTGAATAGTTTGGATGATATTGTATCCCCTTTTCTTATTCCTTTCACTATCTTTATCTAGTATGTATTTTTATGTTATGTAATTGTTGCAGTGCCATTTTCTAACATATGAAGAATGACTTCTACGTGATTCTCGATGACACCTTGCTCTCGCATTGAATTGATGACGAGAGCAAATATTGGGTGATCCTGGCGGGGTTAATTTATTGATATTTAAGTCGGTTCTGGACAACTGTGTCTCGGTCATTTTCGTCCAATATTTTTGTGTCTCACTAAATTGTGTCCTTGGCAATTGTGACATAATAATGCACGAAAAAACACGCATACACACACTTTGTGCACACGCACACACACACACGCATCCACGGACACTCAATGAGAATTCCGTAGCCTTGTGCCAGACTAAGCAAAACTTACTCAATAAACACAAGGGTTATTCTCTGCTTCGTATTAGAATTAGTTGCACAAAAGATTTCTTTTCTTTTTATTGAATAATTAACGAATTGAAATTTACCGTTCGGAAAACGTCGCCTACTCTTGGATCATTGATTACTTGTTGTTGAAATCTGTCGTTGCAGTATAATGAGGGGAGCATGAATATAATTTCTGCCCACCACATACGCACTAAGTTCTATAGCTTTCGAAAAACTTGTTCTTTCTCATCACTGAGCGTCACATTAAATGTCAGCCATGTTTCATTAATTTACCTCAATCCAAAACATAAGCGCTCTTCTTGTCTGAATTTTAAGTTTGGGCTATTTCTCAGCAAAAGCAGATAGATTATCCAATGCTTGGTAAGCAACCCGGAACTTGGCGCCGAAATCACAACCCGGATATTAAAAGAAAAAAAAAAGTGGATGTGACGTATCCAGTCCATTTGAGCATGCGCTTTGGGAAGTGAGAGCACATTCTAGAATCAGCAACATTCGAAGAAAGCCGGAGACTCCACGGCCAAAACGTTGTGAAAATGAACACATAGACGTATTACGCATAATAATAAGTACTTTCATTCGAATTTATGGACATTTATCTAAAGTATACGTACCTATATCCAAAATATAAGTACATTCAAAGCGATCTCTATTCAATACCGAAGTACCTTTATAAATATTAGTAATAATAATGATAAAAACTCAACAAGAGCAAACTGGTACGTACTCGATATGGCTCTATATTAAGCTTCCGTACATCTAAGCGATATACCTATATCAAAGATTTTATGAAAATACTTAATTTTGAACTGAAATTGGAAGAGTTCGCAGTACCCGAATTCCAGAAAGAAGTTCAGTGCTGGCCATTTACAATTTGACTTCTAACTTTACATGGTCGATTTTTCTTACTTCAGAATGTACAATAGAAATAACCGAGTTATAACCACGAGGGAATCCATCAGGGAAAGAAGGGGGGCAACTGCCCCCTCCTGGAAAATTGACAGTGGATGCCCCCGCTCCATGGAGAGTATTTCAAAAGTAACGAGACGCATTAATCCAGCATCGGAATGAACGCGTGGCTTTCCGGTCTTGTCCACCGATCAACTGAGGAACCGTATATAGAGATGAGGATGTTAGTGCGAATAATTTCTTGTAAGCAAATGTAGCGGAAATATCTTGAAAATAGAATGGAGAAAAAAAAATCAGGAGATGAACGTTTCGTGCATAAATACAGACAGCTACCCATAAATATAAATCCAAGTAATCGGTTCAAAATAGAAAGTTTCATTCACTTCTGTGTGGAACATCGATTAGATTATTTATAGGTTAATGAATGTGGACTCGTAAAAAGGTCTACGCAAGCAGAGGAAACGATATCAATACGCCTCTATCAACGTTAAAACACATCTATATACGTAAGTGTACATATATTTATATAAGTATATATATATTTGAAAAAAATTCTTTTATTGAAACGTAGCTCTGGGAAGTATCATCGTTTTCTAGTTGGAAATTAGTTTTGCATAAAGATAAATTTCTTTTGAGGGTATATTGGAAATTTGAGAACGTAAATGATATCCACAAACAAGCAGTGCTATTATATATATATATATATATATATATATATATATATATATATATATATGAGGAGACTTGAATTCAACAAAAAGCGTCCAGTAATATTGAGAAAAAACTTGAGAAAAGTCACACTTGTTGAAAATTATCAATCAAATGAGATCCAAATGTTATGAAAAAAATATTGTGTTGGTAGCCTCAACCAGTTTCGCGTTATTGTCATCAGTAGGTTTTATATATATATATATATATATATATATCGTGGTAGTAAAAAATTGGTGTCTGGACGAGGAAAATGGACGCTTCCAATAAGGGGCCTAAGTCCCAATGTACATCACTTTTGGCTTCCAACCAATACATATATATATATATATATATATATATATATATCACTGTTGTGAATGAAATTGTGCGCATGCGTATGAAAATGCATCCATCAATCTGGACATTAGACATGCTTTGCATGAAGGCCCAAGGGAATCCATTCTTTTGTTTTTGAAAAGAATACAAAGAAATTTGTGGAGACCTTCGAGGTTTATTCATCATCAACGTATTTCTTGGTTTTTCACTGCCACTGGTTTAGGTTTATTGTCCATAAAATGAACCTTATTGTCTATTCACTCGATGTTCAATATCGAAAGCCTGAGGTTGCACGTCAGAATGAGGCCAGCTGTAAGATGCTCCCGGCTGTATAGGTCCGTTTTGACATAGCTCATTCAGACTGGGAACACACGATTTTGAATATGGTAGCCATTTTGAATAGACGGAGAAGTCACATGATCATTATTGTCTAATTTTGCCGCGAACAAAATCCATATCTTATAACCTTCAAAATGATATATGACTTCCCAGGGTTTTTAGAGAAATGAGAAAAATTAAATCCATTCGTTGCCATCCTTGGTTTGTAACCTTTAACGAAAGTCAGATCTGAATGAGATAACAAGGGACTGTATAAATCTAGACATAAGCTTGATAATGTTGAGGTATAAGGAGAAATGGTGGCGTTGGTTTGGGAAACTGTATAAGCGTAAGAATAAAATCGTAAATAAGAAATAAATGGGAAGAAAGTTAAAGTCAAAAAATGAAAGATAAAAATGGGAAACGAACAAAGAAAATCTGAGATATATACAGGGTGTTTCATAAAGGACGTAACCCTGAAGATGAGAGGGTAGAATTTACGTCCACATAAATTTTATGCTACAATATTAGCCACAAAGAAACACTGTACTCAAAGACGACAGTATTTACCAGTTGAAACGATTGCATCACTTGCTTGTATTATTCAAGCATCTATCCCTTTAGATAGAGTCAGCTATATTGTTTTCAAAAGTAATTAAAGATTATGTCATGAATTTGAACTTGCATCCCGGTCAAAGGAAATCTCTTTGAACATCTGTAGCAAAGTTAGAATGTATCGTTCAAATAGGATCTTTTTGTAATTTCCATTGGTAAAAGAAAGGTTTTAGATTTAGATAATTCAAATATAAGCAGTCGAAAAGATAGTTGCGTATACTTTAGGAACACCCTGTACAGGAAGTTGAAAGAGAGAGAACCAAGTTAATCAAAAACGAATTAGACACGTAAAATGAGCACGAGATAAGGATGAAAGACTGTTGGATCAGAAGAAACGATCAGGTAGAAATATTTCTCTTCCAACTTGCATCTCTGATGGACGTTTCAGCTGAACTTTCCGTCAGATATATCAGATCTGTGTAGCTGCTGAATTCAAAATAAGCAGCAAGCATCAAATCCATTACATCCATGTATTCAGAAGAACGGTGGATGAATGACGCCGGCCGACTTTACAGGCAAATCGTCTTACTAGCCAAACACTAATCCAAATAAATGCTTCAAAATAATTCACAATATTCATCTGATCGCTGATGTGCTGTTGGTGCTGTTCGCTGGCGTAGACCGGTGAAGGGAAAAAATCTAAAATTGAATATTTTCAGACACAAGCTCGAACACAATTTTTCGAGTAAAGGTAAGTTGGAAAAAACCGTTATAAATTAATTGTTGTTTATTTCTATTTTTATTTTATTAGAATGCATCTTTAAATTCTGATATCATCTTTGTCCCATAATAGCTGTAACGTTTAGAAGTATTTTTTTCATATGAAAATATAACAACTATTACATGACAGATACATTTTTTTAACCTTTTACTTTCCTTTATTAATTAAATTAATCAAGTTTGCATTTGGATCATGAAGTACATTTGGAGTATCTTTTGAAATATCTCGGTAGTTTTCTTTAGAAATAATTTTTCATACAGATATATACATCTATCTATCTATTAACACTATCTATTACATACATACATACATACTTAAACATATTCAGATTCCATTGGATGCGTATTATCGAAGTTTTAAGATATAAAATTTTGCACACGCACACTCACATACGCACACATCAATTGCTACCCAAATGTTCGGGGAGTTTGAACAAAATGCATTACGCACTTTTGCCGCAATCTTTCGTGGGCCAGTAAGCAAACAAAAACCAAGGGATTTTTTCGGTGAAAACTCGATAGTAGGGTAAGGAGGTTTTAGGTTCATTTTTAATGGTCATATCCATTCAAATTTTGGGTAGCAACACACACACACATATATATATATATATATATATATATATATATATATATATATATGTATATATATATATATATATATATATATATATATATATATATATATAATTATCTTCTTTTGTTTTCTGCATGTAAGTTGAATCTGGGATATGAAAGTTTGTTACTGACTTGAACGGTGTTTACAAATTCAACTTCTCTCTTACAGGCTTTTCATTTACCTTATGTCTTCATTAACCCCAGGATTATCGAATAACAACCTGCATCCCGCAAAAAAACTGCCACACTAGTAACAAATATAACAATACTATTCAGCTTTGATTATGATTATAAACTCAATAGAAACTGTCACTTGACCAACCTCTTTTGGCAGCATACCGTGTTGGGGGTGATCACTTGGGACATTGGAGAAAAGGATCATCAGCGAATAAGCTGCTTGATTTTTATTGAGCATCGATCACTGAATAAGTCTGAATTTTCAAAAATGAAAATGAAGGATAAATTTAGCATGAAATTACATTGCGAATTGAACCCCACTAAAATATATTGATTGCAAGTATCGAAAGAACAGAAACAGAAGACTGTTTCTTCTTGATATGAAGGAGTAAATGCTGGAATTTTCAGCCCTCTAGCCCCATCAGTACAGCATGACTGATACATACGTACATAGCCAGCAAGCCAGGCGGATGAGCTTTGAAACTGAAGAAACTTTATAGTTTTTGTGACACTTTTAGTTGACAGTTTATAATATTTGCCAGCCTCATCAACTACTGCTACAGCAGTGATTCTCAAACGGGAGGCACTTGGCTCCCAGGGGAGGTATTTCCTGAACGGGGGACTTTTGCCAGCGGAGGAATTCCTGTCCTAAGAGGAACGTATAATAGAAAGTACGATTGGAGAACTTAAGACAATTCAAAGTTTCCACGTATGTAAAAATGCATTGTGAGACTAAGTTTGCATGATACAGAAGTGGTCGAAAGTGATGTCCTGCTTATGGAAATTGCCGTTTCGAATGAAAGGCTAATGCTATAATTTCCTTAGCCAATGGTTCCTGGTTCCAAATCGTTTCAAGATTGGTCAACAAGATTGATTCTTCCATTCCTTGTAATTACAACAAAGAATACGTTTTGATGACTATTTTATTTTGCGTATCATTAGACAGCTTTATATTAAGAATTAGTTCAATTTTGTGATTGTACGTTTTGGGAGGCGGACTTTGCAGTTGTTTACGAAAATTGAAAAAAAATTGAATTTATTAAAAAGCAATTAAACACAATGACAAAAAACTAACACTATTTTATTGATATTAGGAATAATTTCAATAAACAACTCTGGTGAGGGTAAATCAATCATTTGGTTTCACAGTTATACTCTCCCATGCGTCACCCTCCATTACCCTCAAGTCAAAAACATTCAACACAACTTTTATCGCCTTATACCTACCCCGCCTTGGGCTACCTAAATTTCGCTCCTGGGGGGGGGGGAATTACCCCCTCTCCTGGTTAGGAACCACTGTCCTAGGCTGAACATCACTTTGGGCCATTACTTCAGGCTGGTAAGTGGCTGTGCGTGTGTGTATTTGTGAACATGTGTGCGCACACACGAGCGTGTGTGTGGAATCGTGCATGAGGAAAGGAAGAGATTAGAAAGAAAGACACAGGAAGGTGTAAGGAAAAAAAGGAAAGAAAGTGTGTATGCGTGCCTGCGTGCTTGTACATACACGCTGGTGTTAGGGTGTGTACGTGTGTGAGGATAGAAAGAAATTGAAAAATCATAAAGAATAAACAAAAGAGAGAAAATTTGTTCGTCTGTTTGTGAGTAAGTGTCTGCGGATATTTAGGTGCATGCAGGTGTGTATGTAGATACAGGTAAGTGGGTATGTACCATAGCTAGTACTTAGTAATTAACTGACCTATTCCGAACTAGTACCCAGTTTTAATACACTTGACTGGCTACTGACCTGATTTGAAAAAAATCACAATCGGTATAAACTAGGTCAAAACTGTGAAAATTTCTGTTTTTTTTTTCGACGGAATCTCGCCTTATGCCTCAATTATTACTTCCAATACTTCAACTTTTGTTTCCAGCAAGTTTTTCTGGCCTTGACATTGGGCTAAAGAGTTTGACAGAGTTTTGACGTAGTTTTTGACTGACTAGTGACCTAGTTTCTGTTTCATGTCAAAATTTGACCGAATACTGACCTATTTTGCAAACAGAAACTAGGTACCATTGATGATATGAACGTATTCATACATCATTTTCATTATCCTCAAAAAAGAAATTCTTCATAACCCATCAACGGTTTATCTGGACTCAAAAAAAAATCAAAAGTCAAAATCGCTCACCAGAACTTAAGCACCATTTTCACTTCAATAACCAATAGACTACAGAGAGTGTTTCATGCAAATATACTGTGTTAAAATAACCTACAGTATGACTCATACCTACGATTATAACATTACCCTTCCAAAGATGAATCAAAGAATAAAATGAAATGATAAACTTAAATTTTCGTTGAATTCGGAGTTTTAATTTTTGGAACAGTCATTAAAGAAGTTAAGAGTACACGAAGTTTGCAAAAAATAAATTCGAAATTATCACCAACAGGTTTGTGAACAAGTTTATTCAGCAATGTGTACAACCAACGACTGACAATTAACAATGATATGCAGGTATGTCTCTTAAACTGTCTAGAGTTATTTGTTGCAAAAGGCCACCTTTATCTTTCTCATGAAAGATGTAACATTAGATTAAACGAAATTACCAACACTTACTTTATATTTATTGTCTGTTCTATGGTATCCATACATTTTTACACTACGTTTTTTCACAAGGGATATAATATCATTGCCGTATAGGTCAAACGGGTTAGCTGAGAGAAAAATTTTGAGAACCTCTGCCTTGAATTCTTTGCGTGGGTTTGTTTAGATTTCATATTGACTCTACTCTTTGAGTGGATCTGTCATACTAAGTGGAAGATGTTGATAAAGTGAAAATATCATGTTGGGGGAGTGAATTTAAAGAAGTCAAACATCCACATTGATTATTGATATTTTTTAGTTCCTTTTCTGTGGGGTTTCTCTCTTGTAGTTACTCAGACATTATACTTTTTTTTACTACCCACTCCCTACCTGAAATCAGTCTTACCCTCCTCTCTCCTTCCCACTCTTTGTCAGCCATTACAATTGAACGACCTTAGCCACCATAGATGGCGAAGGGTTCAATCTTTTTTTATATGTGCGTGTGTGTTTGTGTGTTCCAGCGCTCCTGGCCATACCGTTTTGTTTACAGATAAATTTGGCCTCAGTGCTTCAAGACGCCTTTTATATTGTTTTGGGAAGAAAAATCTTAAAAAAAAAAAGTTTTGGGGGCACTAATCTGACAAGTTCACTAATATCATTTAATACCCTAAAATTTTAGAATTTTTCTCATTGGAAACGTCAGTGATGCCATTAGTACAATTTATACAGACTGGTATTTCAAATTATAACGCTACGATTGTTCAATTTACGACAGTAATGGCGTGTCAGCTATTTTTGTTGTATTTTTACTCTCTCTCTCTCTCCTCTTTTTATGTCATCATTTTAGATCTTTCTTTTCTCCCTTACTTAATCTTTCTTTCTCCCTTTCTTTCTTCCTTTCTTTTCATATCAACACTGCATGTCTTTCTTCCTTTGATTTCCTTACTTCACGTTTCTTTCTTTTTCTCCAATTTCTCCTTCCCCCAACTACCCTCCTCCCGTTCTTCTTTTCCCGTTCAATTTTCCTCTAGTGAGACGTGTCAAGTGATGGCAACCTTCTTCACGCTGGACAACGTTGATAGCCCTATTAGCGGGGTTGAAATTCCTTCCAGCTCCTGGAGCACCTGCATTTGTCGTGGCATCAAATCCGCCAGGAAGAAGCACGGACAGTCCTGGTGGAATTGTTGCCCACCACTCCTGCAGTGCTGGTCGCTAGTCCCCAGGGTCATCTTCCACACCAACTGGACAAGAGACCGGAATATTTCCAGTTTTTTCTGTTGTTATTTTGTTGTTCTTATCCTGTGTTTCCTCCATCTTCAAAGTTCTTTCTTTGAAATTTTAATTTTGATTCTTGAATTTCTTTTTGATATTGTTAGCGTTAATAGTCCTTTTTCAGCTGCTTGGTTCAAGTCTGCTGTCTTATCCAAGGACATCGAAACAGAAAGAAACAAACAAACAAATGAACGGAAATAAACGAAATTAACCGATTTGAAAGAAAAGAATTCATGCCTTATGATTGGTTAAAATTTTACGCCTCCAGATTGGTTGAATTCTTTAACCACTGCGCGTCTTTCCTTCGAGTAAATAGTTGATAATTTCGTTATCTTAAAGCTATAATACTCATTGTACCTTATTTTGAAGCTTTAACCCTCTTTGAATTATAATGCAGAGGGCTTCAAAATAAAATAAAAGCTGAGCTTTATAACTGAAAATAACGAAAATATCAACTGTTGAGAAAAAATGTTTCGTTGGACACTCATTTTGCAGGGTTATTCAATCGTTACAGGTCATTATTTAATCTTTGCATCATTCATCATTGCTTCAAGTGGCTTTTAGTTGTTTCTCGTTATGAGTAGAAAAATGGATATGATTTTAAACGATGCTTTCACGGTGAGGTTTGAGGTTATCAATTAAAATTTTAGGGTTAGGGTTAGAATGGTTTCGAAATTGGACAGCGACAAATAATTGACAAGGATCCTCAACTGTGTCGTTTGCGAATCTTCTGACTGAGAAACAACATAATACATCACACAGGTAACGAAAAACAAAATTATTGTCCACAGACCTCGTTGAAATATTTCGATTGAAAAAATATAATCCTTTTAGAATAGATGTTTTTCAGATACAAAAAAAAGTCGTTCATAATTGTAGTTCATTGATTACAGTCTAAAAACTGAATGCTGAAAATAGAAGTCTGCAAGAATATCTCCTTTATACAAAGGGTTCTTAAGTCTTAAAAGTTTCGAAACCACTGAATTGGAGCGATTGTTACTGGTTATAGATATCTCCACTTTGCCTATCGTTGCTCCTTGTTGCTTATCGTGTTTCACCATGCTCCTCATAGATTTTAAAAGAAATAGTTGAGATTGCAAATTACTGCTGAATAAATCGTATTTTTCAAAAGCGCTGATAAAAACTTGCTGTTCTCGACAATTTTCATAATATTTTGGGGGGGATAATCCCATGGCTAAAAGAGTATTCCTTGATTATTTGGCTCTAAAATATGACAGCATAAAGATTGTCTAAAGTCAATTTTAGCAATAAAAATAGCTGAAAATGGGGAAAAACCTACAAATCTAGCCATTTTAGCCATTAAGGAGGATGACCTTTGGCAGTCTTTATGCTATTCTATCTTAGAACCAATTAACCATTATATATTGATTGATTCTGATTTGTTACCGAGCCTTTATGTTTTTTTTTCTATCACAACGTTTCGATCGCTGTATCCTATGGCTGATCTCGAGTGTATGCAACAACTGATAACTTTTTGTCGAACAGATATATAAATCGGCTCCGTGAAGATGCAGATGAGCATCAAAAGGTTGCCAGATTTGGCTGGAAAGAATGATAATCAGTGCTTCATTCTAGAGATGTTTGGAATAGAGTCAAATTTGGAAATCGAGCAAGTCAAGAGATAGAGTTTAACTACCAGCCTCATTGAAGCGGGAAGTCTCTGAGAAAAGAAAGCTCAAATTATCTCCCTTTCTGACCAAATCTAGCAAACCTGTGGTATTTAAGAAAGAATTGAAGGGTATGTGTTTCTCTAGAATAAGCAGTAGACATGATAAGTAATAAATGAGAACAAATACCCTGTTAACTAACTAAAAGGATGCTTTCGGCATGAACAGAAATTTCCCTGCAGAAAAAAAAGTACTGAGTTGGGTGTTCTGAAATTATTTGAAAAGATTTTCTGAAAGAAGATTATTCTTAGAATTCATGAAAAGTATTAATTAATTGCATACTTGTAAAATACATGATACCCAAGATGAAATATAGAAAAAACATTCGTTATAAGCTGTCATGTGATCAACGTTTCTCGGCTGCATGATGTGTTGGAGGGGATCAATTAAAATTTGAAGAAAAAGGTGATCACTATATGTTACATCTGCCATCTTTTGTTGGACGTCAAAAGTCAAATTTTTCATTAAACAACCAAACAAGCGTGGATACTACCGGACACAAATTAGAGGATCAACTTAGCATAAACTTACATTGCAAATTGAACCCCAACTCTGAAGATATGTGGGTGAGATTTACCCCTGCCCCCAAACAAACAAACGTTTTTCTAGATATAATGAGAAGTGGATGTTGAATTTTTTCAGCCCTCTAGCTCTATTCGTAAAGCTTTTACGCCTGATAGATAGTCAGCCAGCCAACCA
>OY735220.1:5335103-5382603 GCA_963457665.1 Thysanoteuthis rhombus | reverse complement strand
CCTTGTGCCAGACTAGGGTGAAATTGGTTGAAATCTGTCTATAGAATAATCGGAAGAAGAAAAGGAACGGATGGGGAGAAGGAGAGAGGTGGAGAAGAAGAGGAAGGAGGAGGGAGAACGAGAGGATGGAGAGGGAAGAAAGATGAGAAAAGAAGAGAGAATTGGGGAGAGAAGGGAAAGTGAGAGAGAGAGAGAGAGAGAGGGTTGAAATATGTCTACAGAATAATCGAAAGAAGAGAGGGAAAGGATAGCGAGAAGGAAAGAGGTGGAGAAGGAGAGGAAGGAGAGAGGAAAGGAGTGGAACTAGAGGAAAGAAAGGGGATGAGAGAATAAGGAAGAGAAGGGAGAGTGAGAGAAAGAGAGAGAGAGAGAGAGGGGGGAAGACGAGAGAGAAGGGAAAGAGAGAGTTATATAATAATTGATAATGTTTCTTAAAAGTATTCAGTATTATTCCTTCAGTCTCATACCAACACATACAAATTTGCATTCATATTGACGTAAGCTGACATTTGTACATTACATACAAACACACGTATATGATTTTCTATACTGACGCGTCTATGCGGGCTTAATCTTAAACATGAAAAATGAATACATTTTACACATGTATACATAACAAAATAACTCATTTATACGAGTGTCTATATTGATGTGTCTATATAGATACGAGACTAAAAAATCACACGAAATAAAGGTTAATCTTTCGATTTTGTTGGAAAGAAAATCGAAAATCAATCACTTTTCAAACGTAATGGGGAAGTGATTAAATATTAACGGAAACTCGTGTATTTCGAAATCATAGAATCGATTTAGAACCTGGATTTTCGATAAAGCATCCTCAATCAAAAACAATAAATGTCGAGATTTTCTTTCCATCAGCGATAACTCAGGAAAAAAATCAGGAGGTATACATAATTTTCCAGTTTTGAAAAATTCGAAACACAGGTCTGGTAAGTGAAAGAAGAGAGAGAAAGAGAGGGTGAAGATGGTGTAGAGATGGGAAAATGGAATCACGTGATTCTGAGATCACGAAGGAACTTTTTGCCTTTACCAAAATAGAATGGTAATTTTAAACTTCTCATATCAGATATTCATTCTCTGATAATACGCTAACCTACGTTCCACAGCTATATTGTTTCATTGCTGTTATTTTTATGAATGTGTTTCATCTTTAAAGATATTGGATTTTTACATTGAGAAAAAAGATAGAAGGGTAAAAAATAAGATAAAATAAAAACGAATCCATGTATGAATCTGATATAAATAGTATATAGTGGTACCTCTCATAACAAGGACAATCCGTTCTAAATAATCGTTCGATGAAAATTCGTTGAGTGAATAATTAAACCAATGGGAATTCGGTAATTCGTTTCACGTAAACATATTGGACCCCTGAAACATCAACAGTAACTTTGTAAATAATTCATAATGTAATAAATATTTCCTAAAAGATGTATGAATACAAATAAACATGAAAATAATGCGATAGATAAATAATCTTATTATAATTCACCAGTCCTTCAATATTCCTGAAAATGAGCTCACGGATAATAAATATAAATCTAGATAATTGTAAATTAAATTTAGTTGATTCTGGATACCTTTATGAAGTTTTTTTTCTCATTAATTGGACATAATTCGCTAAAAGATATTCTTTTTAGCAAGTAGGACCTTTCGCTGAGTAAAACTTCGTTATAGGATTTCTTGCTATGAGAAGTACTAATGCATTATTCTGTTTGATCTAAATATTTATTTTGCAAAACTTGTATGAGTTACCAGTCTTGCTATTATAAGCAACTTAAAATAACAAATTGATACATATCTGAACATGATGACTTTGAAGAATACGAATAATAAGGTGGAGAGGAAGAAGAAGAGATCTGTAAGTTCAGTGAATAACAATTGTTGTTGAATAGAGTTTGGTATACTTATCAGAATGCAAGGGCGTAAGTATGCAATTAAAATATACGGCGATGACTCAGTCTCTTTCGACTGAATTCTTACAAGAACCACAGAAGAATTGCTAACCCAGTTCAATACTCCTTTGAATAGGACAAAAAAAAACTGATCGCGTATCATCGATAATGATTCGTGTATTGTTGATTATTTTACAGTCAGGAGAAATTACTATCGATTTTCTGACTGGGGCTAATTCCAATAGGCACACATTGAATTCTCACCCTTGACCCCCCCCTCTCTACAATCCGACATTCGTGATGAATTCGAGGCTGATAAGAAATAATCTTTTCACATTTATCTCGATCGATTCAACATGAATTGACATTATATCAAATCGAAAATCTACCATAATATAGTGTGGATCATGAAAAATAGACTCCTGCCCATAAGCAGTTGATGCACTTGGAACTGTGCCAAAAGTACAGCAGATGAGAATTGATGGATTAGATGTTCGACGAAGAAATTGAGAGTGTCCCGGACATGGCGTTGCTGGGCTTTGTAGAGATACTGAGAAAGGTGCTGGAGATTCGAGAAGACATGCTGTTACTTAATCATTAACAATAACCACCAGGCATCTGGTGAACGAGTGAATTCATATTATTATTATTATTATTATTATTATTATTATTATTATTATTATTATTATAATAATAATAATAATAATAATAATAATAATAATAATAATAATAATAATAATAATAATAATAATGATGATGATGATGACCACTGGGCAACCGGTGTGAAACTGTAAACCGCAGTATTACTGTGGCCTATGAGAACTAGGAGAGAAGGGCTGAAGACTTAAGGAGACTTGCTGTCACTCAAACTCCAGCGGTTACCACAAGGCAACTGGTGTAAGATTGCAAATAATAATAATAATAATAATAATAATAATAATAATAATAATAATAATAATAAACTGGTGTGAGATTCCGAAATAATAATAATAATAATAATAATAATGGTGATGGTGATAATAAACCCAGTGATGCCCAAAAAACTATTAAAAAGAAAAAAAAAAGATGCAGACTACAGCGAGGGTCAGCGAAAATTCTGTGAAGAGGTCTAGAGATTTGAAGAGACTTGCTGGCACTCGTCCCCCTGTTATGATCACCAAGTACTTCTGTTGTAAAGATGAAATAGAGATCATAGACATTGTATAATTAAGTAAGCTACAAACCAACTACCTACAGTGAGAATGTATTCCTAGAATTACACATTCTGGGGATTGTAACAAAATTAGCCATCAGAAATGGCTGCCTAGTTCATGACTGTCATAAAATTCTGCATCTCATTTGCATAGTTAAGTAAAAGCGTTGCCATGTATCCCAGAATTCAAGGTATATTCATCTGATCAAAAATCGATATCATTTGCATTTTAGTAAAGGGGAACTACTCCCCAGTACTAGCATAGAGAATAATATCTTATGAGTTACCGCCCCTGTTCACAGATAATTTTTTTTCCTCTGATGATGTACATTTACATTAAATTCTTCATGGCGGCTAGTACTCTACTCCCATGATGCATTTCATGAAATACCTTATAATGTTCAACCATATCCAAATATAATGAATTTGTTTTATCCACACATCCGTTCACGCCTAGAACATTTGAAAACATTTGAAAATAGTATTGTGAGTTTTAGTTAAAGATTATATGTCCAAGTAATGATAGTTTATTTTGTACATAAGCCTTCATAGATCGAAAATGAATAAGTTGGTTAATTTATATGCAATTAATTATGAAGAGAATGGGTTGCAATATATTTGTTCGGTTGTATCTTTCCATGTTCATCGATAATATGGAAGTCCAGAGTGATAAAACTGTAAGCTTGTAATACTTGGTGATTGTTTGGAATAGGGTCACCAAAACACCACGTCCATATTTTGCAAAGGAGATAATAACCAGGATCGACACTTTACACGATAAAAGGGAGATAAACGTTATTAATCAATCAGAAACAATGCTGAACGAAAACTATTCAACCATTAAAAAAAAAATAATTGATATCAAATGTTCATTTATTTCAAAGTTACAGATATTAAAACAATATCTAATTATTTTATCGTGTTAATTACAATACTAACCCTGGATGATATTATCTGAATTTGCATTTGATAGAATACGGTTTCAAATGTCAAATGTTTTCTGCTTTCATTTGTTCAGTAATAGTCCAGCAGTAGCAGCTGCTTATCTCCCTTGCAAAATATCGACAAAAATTTTGTTAAACCTATTCCAAACAATAACCCAATTTATAATTCAAAATTGGAATCATTCGTTTCAGGCGGGAACACTTTCACTAAACATTGAGTGATTGTTACTAAAATAAATGAATAAAGTATTAATTGATTTTTTGGTACAACAACCACAGTAGAAGTCATAATCCATGACCCGTACTTGGTGATTTTGATGAATTAGGATTTAGATTTTCAAAATATAGGGCTTCATTACTTGATATAGATTGATTGATATTTTTCAACCTCCAAAATTTATGTTGGTGTATTTTCTAATGTCGATGTTCATTTGCTACACAATATCCAAAAGATGACATATTTGCTCGAAGGGAGAAAAAGAAAACCGATTTCATTTACATACCAGGTTTGTAAAATGCCTTTTTTTTTCCTAAGACAGTTCAATGAATATCAAGGGAAGTAACTTTTGATGTAATGCTAGTGTCGATTATCTCTCCAAGGGAAATAAATAGTATCGATTTCACAATACACGCGATTTATTCGGGGTCGTAAAAAGTATACATATATATATATATATATATATATATATATATATATATATATATATATATATATATATATATATATATATATATATATATATATATGTGTCTGTGTCTCTGTGTCTGTGTCCCTGTACGTGTTAAATGAAGATACCGCCACAATAAAAAAATGTGTAAATTTCAAATTTCGTAGATTCATATACATGAGTGTTCTATATTCATACGTATATCTCCTCCTCTCTTCTTTCCTTGTATTGATCTTAAAATGCCAATTATCAGTCAGAAAACTTGGAGTTGGCAGAAAAATTAAATAGTGAAATAAAATTGAAAAGTTATCGCTATTCTTTCTGGTACTTCTATACAAAATAACATAATCATTTTTCGTTTTCTTGATGAAGAAGTGGTCTCCCTTCTCGAATTACAATTATATCTCGTCATTTGCGGGTTGTCCATTTGCAGTTCTGTCTTGAATGATTTAAAAGGAATATCTTCGGAGTTCTTCAGCGTCCGGCAAAAAAAGCTTCATCATAGAAAGATCCGCTGTACAGCATAAATAGAACAGAAAAAAATTGAGGAATCACAATTGCGTATATATCTATATGGCAAATACCACGGGCTTTTGAGAGTGACAAGTTGGAAAAAGGTCTGAATCATGCAATATAATAATTTCATCGTAATAATCTTCGCATTATTGATAGAAAGAAAGGTTATAGAATAGAATCAGCTAAAAATGTTTTATGTGGACAATATAAAACCGGAGATAATCGTATTTGAAAACTTGCAAGTTGAACAGCAGTATAGTCTTTGAATTTTTCTCCAAATCATTGTACTCTAATTTCATGAAATTCATGGTTTTCGAAAATAAACTGGATTTTTTTTACTGACTGCTCTATTGTATTTATTTACTTATTTGCACATTCACAATCTGGAAATGGTAGAATGTTTGTTTATCGAAAGGTTTAGGGAACAAACTTATGATTTTTGGGGACCAAAGAGTATTTTGAGGTGGGTGTCAGCAGAGATTATTTGCAGATTTAGCGAATATACCCCCTCTCTGACGCCCCCATTCCCCACAGGGATAATTGCACTTTCAAGACGAACCATCTGCATTAAAGATACAAACATATTCTTTGAATATTCTGTAAAAACACAATTTTTCTTTGTAAATCTTTCATCCATTCTAGATTTCCAAAGAAATGTCATCTTAATTTGTTCTTCTAAACACTCAAAAAATGAGAGGCTTCTCCTCCTTTAACAAAAAAGTTCAGATTTTATCACTGAGCCACTGAAAAACAAAGACTATCACATTGTACACGAAGCGAATTTTTTTTTCTTTCGTTATTAGTTTCTTTGTTTCTTCCTTTTTTATAAACGAAACGATCTGATAAAAAATATGATTCAACAAGGCAAAAAGTTTGTGAAAACTGCATGTTAGTCATGGAATCATTTAGTGAAAGAAGTTCGAATAATTACAAAAAAGATTTTCAAAACATTTCAAACAAATAAAAAACTAGCGTCTGAATATTTTCTTAGCAAAGAAAGATTGATTGTTCTATCAATGATACAGCATAAATTCTTTCAGAAGACCTTTGAAATGAATTAAAACGGTTTTAAGTCCAAATGATAGGATATGAATTTTCTCAGCAATAGTAATGGGCGCCACTCGAAATACTCGAAGAAGAAGACGACAAGATACCTCAAAACGGTATTTTATTTTATTTTTTCAAACAATCTATTGATATTTATCTCATGTCTGCAAAATCTATGTAGAAAACCAGTTTGGAAATATTCTATATTGGATTTTACATTACTACGATAACCATAATCCTGAACCCTTCCCCAACACAAACCCTAACCATCAACCCTAACGCTATCGCTAATCCTAAGCACTAACTGTAAATATACTCACCCTAACTCTTAGCCTAACCTCAACACTAACCCTAAACATCGACCCCAGCGCTATCCCCAAAATACTAATCCTGACCCGAAACCAAATCTCAAAGCTAACTCTAAAAACTTTCCCTAACAATAATCCTTAACATTAACCCAAACATTGATCCTAAAACTACTAACCCAAACCTTAAACGCTAATCCTAAAAACTAATCCTAACGTATCCTTCGTATTTATTTAGCTTTTTGTTTTATCTCTTCCAAATTGAAAAGAAAAAACAAACAACAGACTTGATAGAGCCCAACATCAATAGACCACTTGAAAAACGGAAGAAAGAATTTTGTCGTCTGCTTCTTTAGCATGGGATTGACCATTAACGCCAACTACTCTGCACCTTTTGAAACGGGAAAGAAAACAATAGCCAATTTCTTTGCTTCCACTTAATACTTCAAGTTTAAAAAAAAATCGAAATATTAAAGAGACAAAAGTAACTCTGAAACAAATTTACTTCACGCAGCCATTATTGAATGGTAAAAACAGAAGTAATTTTCCTATTTTTATCTGAAATATTTTTCGGACATTTGTCCGCGTTTTGGTTCATTTCATTTTCGGCTGTTGTACCATACGGCCGTCTTCAGGGGATAAATGGGTATTCCTCTGACAGACGAGACGGGGAAGTCCTTCTTGGAGATCGTTCGGAATATGCTCATTTCAATGTCTAATTTCGGTTAGGGTTAATTCCTAGGTTCCAACCAATCTTGTTCGTAAATGGTTCCACAAATCTGTAGTTATCTAGCGCTGGTGTCGTCTTAGCAACCGACAGACGGCCGTAGAGCACAACAACCGAAATGTGTTAAATAAATGAACCAAAATGAGGATTATAGTCTGAAAAAACAACAACATTAATTGACAATGATAATCCTTCATCTAAAACATTCAGACGGAAATTTCAGATTTTAGTTCAATTCTCTCTATTCATCTATTGAAATTTTTCTCACTGCGAAACGTTTCTGAATATTTTTTCTTTGTTCTATTATTACCGTCGATTCAATATTCAGTTAAATTGTTTATAACAGTATCAGAAACAGTCATCAAGATTATCAACATAGGTTTCTAAGCCAAGTCTCTAAGCTGGTTTGACTGGTCATGTATGCATGGATGGTGACATTGGGACATTAGTAGTGGATACTAATACTGTTAATAACCATTCAACCAAATATTGGATCGACTGTACCAATTTGGAAAAGGAAAACTAATGAAAGAATGACAAGACAAGATAAGTTAAAATCTCTTACAAAGAAAAAAAATGAATAAAAGTATTATTTTGATTTCAAATACAACACTCTTGTGCACTTGTAAAATTCTCAACACCGTTTAAAATTGATAAAATATATTTCAACGGTAAATGGTAGCGAGTCACCTCTTGCGTAAAAAAGGAAAAATGACCTGAAATGAAATTTCTTGCCAGTCAATTTTAAAACAATCAAATACCGTATTTCACCATCTATAATCCGCTATTATGGATAATGCGCACCTCCGAAAAGGAAACTGCATTATTCCAAGTATACAATTATGTGTACAAATATGTGTAAAAATTATGTTTCTGTTGACAATTCGTATTGTCGGTACTTGTGCATTCCTTTATTGTAGGAATCATTAATTCATCTTTTTGTCTGAGGGTCAGATTTTTAGTTTATCCTTATTCAGTCCATTCATTTACAACAACAAAATACCTAACAATATTTCCTTCCCTCAAAAGTAACCCCACTCAATTACCAATTTTCACCTTGTATACACCACATCCATAGATGATCTGCACCCTTCCTATTGACCTACAATTTTGAACGATAAATGCATTATACACTATATGTAATTATCGACTCATAAGCGTTGCAATTATGCTCCCATAGATAATATGCATCTGGAATTTAAAGTTAAAATTTTTTCGAAAAATAATGCGGGTTATATTTGGTGAAATACAGCGAGCTGAAAATAAATCAAATTCTGCAAAATAACAACATTTACGTCACATGTAACACAATACTTTTCCTGCTTTCTTTTACTTACGACACAATGAAGAAAGCGAGGGCGGAAATTTGAGTAGATATGAAATAAAAGCGTTGGAAGTAATTCGAGCAGCTTACATTGTCTTCAGAGAATATGTCAAGGGAGGTAACTCTTATTCAAGTATCAAATGGAAGAAAAGATACAATTTATCTAAGAAAATCAATGCAAACACAAACAGAGAGGAATTTACACAGAGAAAATAGCCCAAAATATCTTAACTGATATCTTATATCTAAAGACAATTCAAATTTTATTTTCATTTTCTATATTGCCTTTTTCAAGAATTTTTCTTGATTTTTTATTACTTGGAGTTATTTCCCTTGATAAATATTCAAGAGTTACCTCCCATGAAGATGGTATCCCTATAAGAATCCTAACATACGCACATAGTAAATCCTGTATTAAAACGCACTTGAAAAGAAAATTAAACATCAAAACAGGATTATGATAATAATAATAATAATCCTCGTAAAATTTAATGTGTAGATTGACAATGTTATGGATGTGTAGGAATAAATAATTTAGTGTACTTACTCGGGATATTGTTTGATATTCTTAAGCCGGGTCTGTAAAATGGCACATTGGCGTAAATCCGAGGTGTCCACCACCCTGCGGCGTGGGACAGTGGGGAGCCGTACCTCCTCACCATCCTCCTGCAAGTTGTTGAACACCGATTGATGAGGCGTCGACTGCGGGAAGGCCAGAGATGCTCGCCTCCGCTGGCTGACATGTCGGCTGCCCGTTGCACCAATCATGCCTGCTCTCTCCTTTGGTTCGAACGCTGTCAAAAACAATAACAACAACATTACAATAGCATCATTTGAAAATAACAAACATGTTGAAGACAAAGACACAACGGTTAAAATAAAATATGTCAAGACGGAAAAAGTCGACTACATCTCCATGAAATCTCCATGAAATCCTCAAAAGAAAGAGAAATCAGGCAAAGAATCACTCTAGGTTGGCAAGCTTTCGATAGAGCGAGCCCAATCTTTAAAAAACGAGAAAATCCCATTAGTCTTTGAGAGAAGGGGATATTTTAGCATAGAGCTAAAACATAGAATCTGACTAAAAGATTGACCCTGAAACTGAGAACCATTCTATTTGCACAAAGAAATAATCGTGCTTATCATCACAAAGAGATATTACACAACAGCTCAGTATATAAGAGAAGAAAAAAAAAAAAGATTCAGAAGATATCGTAGAATCCATTAAAAACCAAAGTAGCGATGGATCGGTCATGTTGCAAGAATGTCAGACAAACGCTGGACATCACTACTCATAACAATGGCCAATCCCATCCAGAGATCATATCCGAATCTGCAGCCGACAAAAAATACGATGGTGCAATGTACCGGACAAGTTCAGAAAGCACTAACTCCGCGACACCAATGATAGATATATGATAAACAGTTTAATAATGTTATCAAAAAACGACAATAGTATATGAATAATCAGGCAATTTCAATGTACTAATAAAATATCAAAAATATGTTGTTCTGCAGTTTCTTGTTTATGTTCAACTAAAGGAAATTCAATTAAAAAAAAATGCATTATATATATATATATATATATATATATATATATATATATATATATATATATATATATATATATATATGTATATATATGTGCAATGTGTTTATCCATATATTCAACAGATGCCGTGATTGTTGACGGTTGGGGTAAATTAGTTATCATAATGATGTATATAGTGAGATCCCATGGAAAATATTGTGCCAGCAATTATTTTATAATAAATTATGTCGCTGTTGAGCCTCAACTAGATATAATGTGTATTTCATTATAGCTACCTTGCGGAGCTGATGAAATATTGTAGGATGTTGAGGTATATCAGTACATAATAAATTATGGTGTACGTGTATGTATTCATTCTTATACATATAGAGCTGTGTACAGTATGAAGTTATTTCGGAGACAGACTGAAATGTTGTCTCTCATCATTATTGATTTGGGGAAATTTAACATTCCTAAATTTATCAGGAAAAATATTTGAAGATGAGTACTTTACTGAATAAGCACTCGGTAGAACATTACTATATTCTGTTAAAATATCAGTATCACTTTTGATACTTAGTTTAAAGCAATTCCTTTGGTTCAAGTTGAAATACTTGGTTTAAGCAATACCTTTGATTTAGCAGTTATAAAAAAAAAATTACTAGGGGAGGCTATCCACTATTCCTATTTGAGAGTTACTTCCCTTGAAAATCATCTGTATGTGGTTGATATTTCTTTACTTTTGAAATAATTGGTAGAAGTGTGTTTTGTGAGTAAAACCTCTCATTGGAAATATTCTCACAATATCATCAGCGAGTCTCTAATCTATCCATCTATCTATCAATAAATCCTGAAATTGTGATCAAGTGGAACATTTTATAAAATGTCCCCAATTCTTTCAATATGCATTTGAAACTGAGTAAAGCTAGTAATCGTTGATATATTAGATGCGGACCAGTTGAAGGCACGAAGGATGAGATCGGCGGGCCGAGTTCAAACTCTAACTGAAACGGCTTACATATAATTAACTCAAATTCCTTTGAGAGTGGCATGTATCCAATTCTCTCCCCCCATTAACTCGTCAGAGGACTAACATGGTAGGATAAGGCCAATTACCCCACCCCTTATGTGTTTCACTTGTGGAAAGCGTATGTACAACAAGAAACCATAAACAACGACAACAACAACAACTACTACTACTACTACTACTACTACTACTACTACTCATAATAATAATAATAATAATGATAATGATAATAATACTAACAACAATATCAACAGAACCAAACAATCTGCAAATGCCACCTATGTGGAGAAAGGGATGAGACTGTAAACCACATAACCAGTGAATGTAGTCAACTAGGCCAAGAAAGAGTAAAAAAAAAGACAGAAACGACAGGTTAGCAACAGCAATACACTGGGAACTGAGCAAATAATCGGAATTCATCTATTCGACAGACCCTGGAAAACAGAAGCCACAAAATCACTCTGGGACTTTGACATCTAAACTGATACCCCCGCCCAAGTAAGAAGACCTGGCTTGATAGTTGTGGACATAGGAAAGACAACCTGTCAAATGATAGTCAGCAGATCGGAGTAAATACGAAAGAAATCGGTAAAGCTAGGGAAATATCAGAACCTCGCAAGCTATGGAAATTCAGGGTAGTGCCAGTAATAGTAGGTGTGCTCTGCACAATAACAAAGACACAGAAAACGAGGTTGTAAGAAGGGGAGATAAGAGGAAGCCTTGAGACCACAGCACTACCGGGGACTGCACAAATACTGGAAATATAATATCTTCAAGCCTCAGTTGTTAACAAAAGCCAAACAGCCAGGATAAAAGCATTGTGGAGACGGTACAAACCACAGCGCTGCTACGATAGGTAAGGACGATATAAAACGAAGGCTGGAGACCTAAGGAGACTTACTTTAACTCAGCTTTCAGCGATAACCATCAAGTAACTGGTGTGAAAATGCAAATAATTATGACATTGTCATTTTCAGATTTAGTATCTTGTTATGTATCGATCTCATCGACAAGTGTGGCAGCTGCTGCGTTCACAACAAAATAAAGTTAAGACGGGAATCACAACAATAAGGAAAATTGGAACAAGAGAAATAACTATCTATGTATCTATCTACCCGTAAAACATACAAATCTGTGAGTTTATATGCAAAGAAATATAATTGATTTTGTAGGTTCAATGAAGCTGATCCCCTCCACAAAATATTGAAAGAAAGGAAAAGGTAAACACAAGAAAATAAAGAGAAATAAATCGAAAACAAAAAAACAAACAGACTGACAAGTTACTTTATAGGAAGAGTCCTGCGATCAATGTATTTTAGCAACAGGCCGTGTTGGGGTTATCAATAAATAGTCCTAGCATTTTATTGGCCAGTGATCACTAAAAAGTCTGAATTAAAAAAAAAGAAGCATGATTTCACATAGAAATTTCTAACCATGAGCTAGATTGAGGGGAATGCCATAAAGCAGCTGATAGCATTCTCTAAAGAGACTTTGCAGTCTATTTTGAGAGAGAAAGAGCAATTAAATTGAATTAAAGAAAAGAAAGATCAATAGACAAACAGATATGTAATAATCACTAATTTGTCCAGCACAAATGTACTGATAGCTATCTAGTGAAAGTGAATGTAGCACCAAATGTCTAAATGAGGAGGCTCGTCTCATTAAGACATTATGAATTGGGCTAGAAAACAGACAACAGGATTCAATACACACACACACACACACACACACACACACACACACACACACACATCTTGTTATAATTCACCAAATTCCGTCTGTCTGTATGTGGCAACCTACAGCAAAAACTACCCGGCATAAATCTATGAAATCTTTTCTGAAAGTAAACCTTGGTTTCCTAGGCAGGTTTTCGGAAGTTAGATTTAAAAATCACTCTCTAAATATGTTTTTACGTGGTGGTACTGGTGTGTGTGTGTGTGTATGTGTGTGTGTGTGTGTGTGTAGGTGGATGATACAATGTAAATTTCTGTTAAACTGATCCCTCTTTTTTGACATCATAAAAGAACATTCATTTCTTTTATTTCCAATCAATTCTCAGAACGGAATTTTGACGGTTGCATTCACTATTCAAGAAGGGGCTAAGATGGTTTTTAAAAAAATATATATCATATCTCTGTGTTTATTTGCTTTAATTGAACGAGGACTTGAATTATGTTGAAAAATTGCTAAAAACTACGATGGAAGTAAAAAAAATGTGAAAGTAAATGAAATATTAGGTTACAATATATACATAGACGTCAAACTTTCTTAAGAACGGTTTGTCAAAAAATAACCCTGTAATCGGAGTGTTATTAATATAAATGTATTTTAGTTCTAGGGTTAATACCTATAGATAAGCGGCATATTTTTAATTTTTTTAGTTTAAAAATATAAGTATAAAAGAGTGATAATGTATTAGTTTTTAAAAAAAACATTAAATTAAAATCATTATCTAATTTCCATACATCAATCTATTTTATGAATTGTTTTGATAGCAATTGACTTGATTGGATTCGGGATTTAGTCTAGTATATATAAAGAGAGAGGCAGAGTGGGATTGAAAACGAGGTCTAGAAAGAGAAGATTGTTTAGGTTGGCAGACAAATAAATCTATGCATGAATTGAAATATGCACGGGATAAATAGATTGATAGATAGACTGAGAGAGAGAGAGAGAGAAAGAGAGCAAAAACAACAAAAGCTGATGGGGAACATAGGAGAAAAAACGATCGCTAGACAAATAAGTAAGACGATGGAGAGCTTGTTACAAGGCAGAGACAGTTTATGACATACTTCCTTCCGTTTTCTAAAGACATCTGTCAGGCACTTAGGAAATGGATTGGGATTATTTATTTGTTCCACATCTGTACATGAAAACCAAACAGGTGTTGAGACAAAGGAGTGACACGACAATAATTGAGGGCAAGTACCACGGCTCATCAGATAAAGTGTTGATTCTTCTGGTCACCAAAAAGATTTATAGAGCTTGAGATTCAGGTTCGAACTTTTGAGGTAGTTCTACAAATTGTATTGAATTTATTTCGATTATATTGGCAATCAACCAAAAAACAGTCATAGAAAATTTCTACTTATATATATATATATATATATATATATATATATATATATATATATATATATATATACATATATATATATATATGTATGTATATATATATATATGTATATATATATATATGTATATATATATATATGTATATATATATATACATATATATATATATATATATATAGTCCGACAGAATGATTTTCAATTGCGTTATATTAAATAAAAACTTATTTGAGATGATTTCCCGTCACTACATGGTTAATGTATCACTCGCCCTAGACAACGTGAAATAGAATAAACAGTCTCAGAATTCCTGCAGTCATTTTCTTTAATTGTTTAATTCAATCTACTTGACTTTATAAACCATGGTGCACAGGATTCAAGCTTAAAGAAATAATCATCGAAGCTCAAAATATAGCGATAATATTAACTTTTTAAAAATGCACGCAAGTATGTACAAATAAATACATACATACGTACTTATAAAAAAGATACAAATCAATAATTCAATATTCGATGTGTGGGAGCTTCATTTCATAAAGTACTCGACACAAAAATATTGAGTTGGATTAGAGCTTTAAAAATGGTCAAATAATGTCACCATACACATATACACACACACACAAATAAACATACACATATACATACTTCTATACACACAGCACATACATCTATACAAACACACGTATATATACACAAAAACAAATACGTACATATACACACATATATATACACATATCTATGCACATACATATGTACGCATACGCAAATATGTATACACACACACACATATATATATATATATATATACATAAACAAACATACGCATATTTATATATATATACACATACATACATATGTACACATACATACACACAGAAGAGAAAATTTACACGCACACTATATATACATAAATATTATATGAGTACATATATATATATATATATCAATCATAATACACACACACATACACACACACATATGTATATATATATATATATATATATATATATATATATATATATATATATATGTATATATACATATGGTTGTCTGCCTGCCTGTCTCTGATTGTACCTATTTCTCGGACTATTTTCGACATTCAACTTTCCTATTATATCTCCTCAAACTTTATAATCTTTCCTCTTTGCTCTAAAACCATCAATGTCTTCCTTTCCTCGATCGAACTGAATGGATATTACTTGCAATTGACATACTGAACTTTTCAATGTACTGATCAATAAGTTCAGCAGTAAGAATGTACTTTAAATAGAACTTCTTCGGATCGAACCCACAACGATCTAAATTGAATATTCACCCATTTGAATGTTATTGGAGGCTGTGCAGGGTGGTGGGGTGGGTAACAGCTCGGAAAATGGACGGCAAGTCAAGATTAAACTCCAGCCGGAACAGTTTGTGTTCACTTAGCACTAGTACGCTTAAGGAAGGCATGAATCCATTACCAAACCTAGTTATGGTTGAAATAGAACAGGATGAAGTGGTTGACTCTTGTCAGCTCCAAGTCTATATCGCATAAACGGGTCGAGTAAACGGTAAGTATTACGGGTAGTCTAAGAAAGGAACAGTTGAAGCCATGTGCAACGTAAGGGCATTACTTACTTACCTTAAGGTAATCGCAGCTCTGTCTTCCTTTGATGATCTAACTTTCCTTCATTGTGCTCTCCTACTTTTCATCTATCTATCTATCTATCTATCTATCTATCTATCTATCTATCTCACTGCTTGTGGATGCATGTGTATGCTATGTGTGGTCGAATAAAAGCCCTTTTGTTAAACTTCTGTCCAAACTAGGAGTTAACTTTATTTCCCTGCCACGGAAAGAACAAAAACACCCTCATCAAATTTAGGGGATTAAAATTTAATAGTCCCCTACTATCGTTTGAAATCACGATCGAGTAATTGATTGTCAGCTCTCTTACCGACTGAGCAAAACAGACGTCTCTCAAAGCTACAGTACCTATCTTACAGATACACAAGGGTCTATTTCATTGTAATTAATGAATATCATCATAGCACAATAGTTGAACTAAAAAATATATTTTTAGAAACATACTTTCTATTCATGAGATAAAAAATACAGCTGCAGTAATCGTCTTCCATCGGAATAGAAGAAGGAGTAGCGTTTGAACCTGCCGCAACCAGGCTTGTCTTTCACTCTATTTCACATTGTATGTATGTATGTATGCATCACTCTGATAAATTTTGCATGAATATAACTAAATTGATCACAGCTGACAAAGGGAGATTGTATTGTTACTTTCTTCCAGTTGACCTGCCAGACATGAAATTCGAAATCCAAAACGAGGTCTACTTCTGGATTCAATCATTAACCGATGTTTAAGCAGAGGACAGACAGGCAAAATGATAAGTTGTTATATATATATATATATATATATATATATATATAGTAAAAGACAAAAAAAGCTAAGAAAAGTTCGATGTGGTATTCCAATTTTTTTCAGTCAGTAAAATTTTGGATGCCCCCAGATGACTAATCCGAATCATTCTCACCCTCAAATCATCAGACGAAATGCATCTCTCACACTTTTATAGAATAAATAAATGATAAGTTAGAAAAAGACTGGTTTTCTTGGAATGACAACACAGAAATCGATTTTACTTCGTTGGGAAATTTCTCCGGTATTTACAAAAAGAGCGAACTTTCTTGGATAAGATTTACAGCCTGGCTGTCACAGCTGACATCTTCTCCGCTGTCAGCTCAGAAGGAAAATAATGAGCCAGTCGCTTCACCTTCATCAACATCAGCATTTCAGCGTCCTTCGTTGGAAATAGCCCTTTGTCAATATTCCCCAGACCTCTCAAGCATGGACACCATAGAGCCAATATTCTCTGAACTTTCTTGCTTTCTTCATTCAGTTTGTCTAGCATTATTTTGAGACCACGAAACCTTCTCAGCAAAAAAGATGATGGCGCCAGAAAAACAAAACAAAAAACGTCTATTTTGATTCCTTTACGCCGAAATTTAGGTTTCAGAAGATCATCTCAAGGCAGATTGTGAAGAGTTTGGGGCCTTCGACTCAGCATAGATGAGTTTGGAGATTTCCACTTTCATACAAGGCATAGAACCTGTATATGTCAGAGTCCTGCAATGAGAAATTTTCTTGTCCGTGCCAAGCCATATATAAGGCAGAAAAAAAATAAGATGGTGGATAAAACGAATTGAACGTCAAGGTCTATTAGAGACTGTCAACCAAAACTGTCAACATGGGGTTCATCAATTTTCAAATTGTTCTATTTGTCTGGTGGGTATGTATGTATGTATGTATGTATGTATCATGCTTACAGGCTGCAATGACCAAACAGACGCGGATGTGATACTATAATACGTTGGGATTTGTTTCATGGGTACTATTCTGTGTTGCCAAGTCCAAAGGGCTCAGAATGTGCCCTGAGATCAGCACTCTCATGTCTTTGTTACAATAGTCGCGAGAACTGAAGAGAATATTTGAGACCTCCATACCAACTCGTTTACAGTTTGGTATCTTCACACCAATCCGATTTTGTTTCACATCCTGTTTCCGTGGGGGTTTGGATAAATTGGATGCATATAAGTTACATCAAATGAGCTGGAGGGTGGGGGAGTTCAACATTTACCCTTCATTATGTTTAAGAAAAGCATTTTTTTTTTGTATTCTGGAATTTTCTAAGGTTCAACTTGCAATGTAAATTTATGCTAAATTGAAAACTACTTTTCACGTTTGTTTTCTGAAAGATTCAGTTTTTTCCCGTAATCACTGCCCAAGAAGTTGTTAAGAATTCATTGATCACCTCTTTTTCCATTCATTTCAATTGATCACCCACGCCACGACATGCAACCAAAAATGTCCGTCATTTGGTAGTTTGTATGATTAATTTTATTTCATCTTCCAATAAGGAGTTGAGGACGACTGTCTATGGCTAGTTGGGTCGCCCCTGTGACACAGAAGCAATGGGACTTGAAAAGTTTCTGCTACCCCTCGATCCAACGCTTGTGAAGTCGTCCTCGTATCTGGACGCAAAGACTTCTGATCAAGGTATTCTTGCAGATTAAACGTGTGGAAATGGAATCTGAATAATATATCCTGGTGAGTTGCTCAGGTCATATTTTCTTTGATGCCGGATTGTGACTTCAGACTTTCATGATAAACTTTCAAGACATTGCAGAAGTTACTTTTACTAGTTCAACGGGAAATATTTATTCATTTGTCCTCAACACTTACAATCACGTATCTCTGATATATATATATATATATATATATATATATATATATATATATATATATATATATATATATATATATATACGGAAAATTAACAAAACGTCAGGTACTGCCAGGCGCCTTTGCATCAAAACCTCTTCTTACCGCAGTATCATCATCTGATATGTTATATATATATATATATATATATATATATATATATATATATATATATATATATATATAAAGAAAATATTTTTCAGAAAATGTGTAATCTCTCGACAACAACGTTGGACCTCATATTTTAAAAAATATATTTAAATCTGATCCGATGAAATGCATTAACGCAAATAAAAAGATATATGAAAAATTTATATGTTTTTCAAATTATCATACAAAGATTTCTGTTTTATGCGGTGTACGATTTACTTCTTACCACACCCACCCGTTAAACTGATGGTAGCAAAATCACCAGGTGATGAGTTTTCTTCCAGTTATATGCTACTCAAATGGGTTACAAAGGTAGGCTTATGTATATATATATATATATGTATATATATATATATATATGTATATATATATATATATATATATATATATATGTTTAAAAACATAGAAGCAATTTGATAGCTTTTAGCGAGTCCCAAAATATTTACAAACTCTATTTAATGATTCATCTAAGTATATGTATATAAATAAATAATTAATATATATATGTAAAATGCAAACATATAAAAATGTGACACATATGGCACATACACACATATAAGAGTACAATATTGAGTGGATTCATTGCTGCTCTGACAACCAACATTTTCATCATTCATCATAAATCATCAGTAAGAAACTGTCGTCAAGGTCTTTGCGGCGGCTTAATCAGATTCAACCATTCGACCCGAAAGTAATACAAATAAACAAATCCTTTCTATCATGTTCCCTACAGCTTCATTTCTCCATCATGTTCTCTGCAGGTTCATTTTTACCCCTTGCATATACAGCCAAATCAGTTTGGAGACACCCGTTCTGGTAAGATCATCGATGTTCGACGACATCGAGCCTGACCGTTATCCAGATGTGTGACCGTCTGGGAATAGCAAGTGCTGTATGCTCTGCCACCGATTAAGAGATCACCTTGCTAGGACCGAACTGTGCACCCGCCCCTTCTTCAAACATATTCTGCTCCACGGAGAACACGTGGCTACATGCTCTCCCAGAGACCATCATACTAGAATCAAGTGGCAGCAATCACTCATGCTAGACCTAATATCAGCAGACATTTTATGTTTAAAATCATAATTTTTGTTATCATCTTATAAAATGTTTTAGTAAAATCTTTTGAACGATCTTCTTAGCATCACAACTTATGTAACACCCCCCCCCCAAAAAAAACCAACCCTGTTTAAAAAAAACTAAGGTAGTGCCTGTTCCAAAGGTGCATGTTTGGAAGGAACCAGCCTTTATGATGCAGTCTGCCATAATAATCTCTTAAAATAATTTTCTGTCCGTCGTACGAAACTAAGACTTCGATGTATTTTGGTTAATTCTCCTCAGTGTTGTCAGTTTATATACAAATGTTGATCTATCAACAATTTCGATACTTTAAAGCAAAATTTAAATCTATAATTTTAGATAAAAAAATGCTTTATTCTATTTTATTAGATTTCTCGAGGATTGCTGATCCACAAAATCTCGAAACTACTAATTTGTTTGCTAGCAATTATATCTGGTGAATGTCAACTTCTTACAATGCTTAGTTATTACGAAATGGATTTTTCGAGAACTGCTGATCCAAACAACTTCAAACTCGACTTTGCAATGTCTAGAGTACTGACTAATACATCCGGCGTATTTCAGCTTCGTGCAATGACCAGTTGTCGCCTTCAAATGGCGTGGTCTATGACACTCAATTTCGACAATTGTCATCGTTCAATTCTGTGGGATTGCAAGAATTTTTGGGCGAAATGACTTGATCAAAAAGACAAGACTGGCTGCTTCAGGGCTGAATATCAGTTTTGCAGAAGCGTATAAGTTTTGAAAAATATTTCAACGTTTGTAAAAAAACATTTTTCCTGTAACTGAAAAAAATCTGTAAATTTGGACATGGAAAGGGACTCAATAGAATTATATCAAGATATTTTTCTAGATAATTCTATATACGAGAACCTTTTTATCCTTCTCCGCTCTCAATCAATCATTCTAAAATTTCATTTTTTAGTCTTAATCAGGAGTCTGAAATTGTCATTGTTGTTGGGCGAAGAAAATTAACTCAAGTGGAGTTTTGCAATAAAATATCTCCTTCCATATTAAGTGATGTGGGTATTGATATAAACTCGATTTCATTATGAATGTAGATCTATTTTTGGTGAAATAATGTTGGCACCAAAACATAAATTATGGAAAAGGAAATCTGCACAAAATCACTTCCACATTTTTTTTGCCTGTAATTCGTTGGAATGACTGTCAGTTGGATTCATGCTTTTCTCATTAGTGATATTAGAAACTATAACTATAATCAAAAGAAGAGATTTTGTTAGGCTATATCAAGTTCGGTAAGATCAACTGAGCAGCTAGAGTGGAACGAACTCACGGAGCATGGTTTGCAAGACAATTCGCCAACAGTTGCAAAATGAGTAATGTGCCTGTCTGCTGTAATCTTCGGTCATATGTCATGCACGATCTGAATTTATTAACAAGTCTCCACGGTTTCTCTAGTTCATTTATTTTAACGATGAATATAACAGATCACATTTATCGAATACAGGAAAATGTAGACACCCAAGTAATTTTAAGTAGGAGAAAGTAGATAATCTTGGCAGTTACACTTACAATTCTCTTAAGAGCCGGAAATAATATTACGAATTCATTAGACATCCATCAAATGCTAGCCTTAATGTATAAGCGAAGATCCCGCGGTCATCTTAGATACAAATGAAACGAACTGACCTCTACAGCATATGCAGAGTACAGGATCGAGAATATTCGATGTCATTATCTGTGCTCCATAGATTATTAGGCTAAAACGCTAATGGGTGATAATTTGTCGATTGTCCGCGGTGCCCTGTGGATTTTAGGTGAAATTATTAGGTGAGTAGTTATCTAGAAGATTTTACAGGTGGATGAAATAGTTGGAGTTCAGAATTGAGTTTGATCCTGAAGCAGTCAGCCTTTTTTAAAAAATTGCTTTTCATTGTATAACTTCATGATGTTTATATGTTATCGTCGGTCAAATAATGTTCGTGGTAGACCTTCGTAAAAAATTGCTGCGAATGATTGAAAATCGATCATATCTTGTTGATATTATTTTTCATGCAAATATTTGGTAATTTGTGTCTTTATACGATAAAGAATCCAGCACGTGGTGGCTGATTATTTTGAGAAAATTGAGGAAAGAGTCATCAATAAGTTACTTCTCTTGCCTTGCTTTGGGCGATGATCACTAAAAGAAGTCCGAATTTAACATTGGGACAAAGTCCCGGCCTAACGAGGAAAGATGAAGGTATCATCCAAATCCAACGTTATAAACGTTGTTACCATTGGAAAACGTCTGTTAATCATCATCACATTCAGATAGTACACCGGGAGAAAGCCGTAGAATTGATTGGCTGAAACGTCCTGTTAACAACGCAAACAACAAAGATTTCAATCTTCCGAAAAACTCATTGATTTTTCTTAGATTGTTGTGTTTATTTTATTCTTGAAAGAATTTCATTATTTTTTCCTTCGTCTGATAGTTATACACTTATTCTTAAAACGAGAACCGAAAGTTCAATGAGGCATCTACTTATTGCTAGATGACGTGACGCCAAGTGGACATTTTTCTTGATAAAAAGTGTTTTTATCAAGGGACACCTTTCTATCAAGTTTCAAGTAAATCTGACAAAACAGCTGAGAAACAATATGGAGATGGACTGGCCAACCGCCGACGGACGGACGGACGGAGGTTTTTTTTTGTTTTTTTTTTATTGAAGAACGAGAACACCCCATAAGATCTATATTAGATTCAGAGAGGCTTGTGACAAATTTTAGGATGCAAAAAGTAGACGCTAAATTTCATTTATAAATCAAAATCAGTTGTTTCCCTAGTCTCGCAATATATGAGGCAATATTTTTGTATCCCTTTTTCGAACGAACTACAGAGACCCAATCCTTCGTAACAATTGCTTTTTTACGGGGCTGTGGTGCTAGATCACCGCCAAGCTGGACTGCCTTACAGGGATAAAGGGTTCCAACTATTTACTTGAGGGAAACCTGGATTCATACCTTTCGAAATACGGAGTGAACGCAAACTGTCCAAGCCGAACAGATTCCATTACCCGCTGACCGTTAGGCCACACGCATCTGCTCCGCTAAAATAACTGGAATCCATTGTAGACACTTAGTCATTTAAAAACGCTGAAGAAATTGAAACACTACATATAATTGAGACAAAGAAATCAAATGAAGAATCTCTCTTGGTTTGCAAGCTTCTGGAAAAGCAAGCTCAACCTTCGAACAAAAAAAAAGGTTATATAATAAATACATCCTCCACTTATTTCAAATTAGACACCTGGCAAATTTGCACAGTTTTAATCACATTAAGTAAGAAAAGCAATGCACATGAATATCACTATTTTGGCCACAAAATCCAAGTTTGAAGAGAATAATAGACATTTTTCATATAACTTTTTACGCATAAGCAATCAGAAGATAAACTTCACTATCCGGGTACAAAAATTGCGTTGAACGATGTAATTGATCAGCTTTTATGTCTTCGTTCATTTTTCAGCTGTCATTGGAATTTCAGAAGAGCAAATATTTAATGGAAGGTGAATGAATATTAATCTTAGCCAAAGGGTAACTGCTGAGAGCGATGTATTCACACGTCAAAAAGGTTATCTTAGGTTAAAATTGCTGTTGTCGTCAGATTGTCGTGGCCATTAGTTTCTGAATGGTCGTCAACAAAAGATGTCCACGGAGGAAGAACGTCTTGTTCTTTCTTTTCTTCGAATGTTGACTGTATATTGGGTCCTTCATTTATAAGGAGTGATCAAAGTGACAATTTTCATGGAAATCTTTTAGATCATTCAAGTTATATATATATATGTATATATCAAGTTATATATATATGTATATTTTTTAATACACACTCACACAGCACACACCACTGATGGGAAGAATCCCGAAACATGTATGGACTATTGACATATAAGGATTAATAAACCTTACCACCAAAAACTTCACTCCCGAGTCTGTCTCACTCTCTAAAGTACACTTTATATATATATATATATATATATATATATATATATATATATATATATATATATATATATGTGTGTGTGTGTGTGTGTGTGTGTGTGTGTGTGAGAGAGTGAAATGACAATTCAGAGGACCTTGTTATGAGCAAATCAAATTTCTCAGTTTACGTATATTTCGTCAGTTCATTCAAATTTCCCCAGAAAAAACTGATTGAGATACAAAAGAATGTCTTTTATACAGTGATTAATAAGTCGATTAAGTGAATGTTAAGTGTTTTAAAAGGTAGAAATCTCATTTGTACACAGCAGATTATGCTGAATCGTCATTTCACTCTAATATATATATATATATATACATATATATATAAAATAATTCACATCAATACACTGGTCATATATAGATGGAAAGTGATTGAAAATGTATACACACTTTAAATAGAAACATCCAAAATTTATGATTCAAATTGAATAGGACATATGTTTAAATCATTTGAGTCATTCGACTTGCAAACAACATAGACCAGCCCATTCGGGATTCAGGCGCATTCTCTCTCAATGGCTGCTTTTATCTCATCAATTGTTGTCTGTTTTGCGTGATTAACATTATCTTTTAGATGTAGCCATAAGAAAAAGTCCATTAGCGAGTGGCCTGGTGAATGAGAGGTGTGATTTATGCTATGTCTTTGTTGAATCTCTCTGTTCGCACAGACTTTCATCGAGATATGCCCTTACATTAAGATGGTAGTGGGGAAGTGTTCTATCTTGCTGGAAATAAAAGTACCCCTCATCCACAAACACCTGAATGCGTGGTATGACGAATTCCCAGAGGAAATTCAAATAAACAGCAGCAGTTAAAATGTTGTCACAAAACTACAATTCAAATCAACAGAACGCTAATAATCCACACTTCACGGCTATCGGTTTGAACACATCAATTACGCAACTGATTTCATTAATTAAAATTATAAATCTTTGACGTATCTTAATTGACATTGTTTGAATCAATATCCAACGTATGTGTATAATTTCGACACATTCTGTAAATCATTCATACATATATGCATATATATATATATATATATATATATATATATATATATATATATATTTGTGGATTAGTTGATTTATTGCATGTGGGTGGTCTATTGTTGAGAAGAAATCTAAGAGATAGAAAAAGAGATCAGTATGGACCAGAAGGAGGAGTAGAGTTAAGGATTTTACACAAATAATTAGGTAACAGAAATGAATTTGGATTGGACACTAATAAATGACAACTGATGGGACAGAAGAATAACCGATTGGTTCCTATGGGACAGTAAACGCAGTACGAAAATGCCATACCCATGATGGAGGGATGAGAGAGTTTTGCCGGTAAGACATAGCAAAGGTTAACACAATTGTGGTTCTCGTAAAAGGAGTTGGGAAGACGTTTTTTTCCGGCAGTAGACGAATAATGGCCGATGATATATATATATATATATATATATATATATATATATATATATATATATATATATATATATATATATATATATATATATATATATAATAGTTCATTGACTTTGCAGGAAAATTTACCAGGAATAGACAACAATTAACAGCGTTAATATCGTATAAAATTTGATATTATCGTGAGATTTTGGGGCATTAGTAAGATAAAAAATAGTAGAAAAATCAGAGATAAAAATTATTTGCGTACAGTTTATAGAAAAAAAGCATATCTTGAAAACAAACTGTACAAAAAAAAAAAACTGTCGCAGTGTGAACAAAAGTTAAAACGATGGAAATATGGAAATTCCACGAGAAAAACACATAGATTTCGAAGTTTTTAAAAACATTGTGTATTCTTTGGATTTTAATAAAATAATCGGTATTTATAAAATAAAGGCCAAAATTGATAAACGAAATAATTTTTTTTCAAATTTTACTCTTGATGAAGGGTCACAACATGATTTTTGATTTTGACTAGAGCATTTGAAAAATATCAAAATGTCATTGTATCAAAATAGACTGTTAGGTCTCCATTACAACGATCAACAGCGAGGAATATTGAAAGCAAGGAGTTAGGTGTAAAATCAACAATCTCTGATTACAATGTCCCTGTGAGTGAATGGTTAAAAACGGTAGGGCCAATACTGGAACCCCTTTGTCCGGAGGGTGTAAGTTCGTTTTTTAGCTTTTTATTTTCCAATTACGCAGTTCAATCGTCATCGTATGATAACAGTCCGATTCAAAGTTGGAATAAAAAACAACTGGAAGTTAGGATAAAGGTAAAATCTTGTCAAAATTGATAATAAAGGACAATTTTTTTTCAAAGAAGTTTCCATTTAAGGTTTCGGAAAAAAAATTAAATGTGATGAGATCCCTTCAATTAATCTGAAGATTAAAATTTTTTCTTGCTAAATAATATGTTTTACACATATATAAAGTTATACCAATAACAAAATAGTTTTTTTCATCTTCTTAAAAATCAAGGTACGGAGAATCGGCACCAATGCATTATTCGAGAATAAATAAAAACTGAACGCCCCCCTTAAATATTGCTCTTTTTGCAAAGCTTTTAACATTATTTGCTAACTTCAAGGCTATTTTCCGTAAAAAGAGAAGAATATAAACATCAGATTCTTTCAAGAGAGATTTTCTTTATTATTCCAATTAATTCAATTATTTTAATTTCTATGATATTTCATTCTTCCGTTTATCGTTGACGATTGAAATTTACGTCATTTTAACAAAGCAATCGTGAATTAAAAGATAAAATTTAAAAAAAAATACTGCTTCAGGTAATTTTTCATATATATTGTTGTTTTTTTGTTATTTTTTATTGGACAATATTTTTTCTATTGAAGACCGTAACTAATAAGCTACAGCACATCAAGTGACTCCCGGTTGTTAGAAAGAAACCGTCGACCCCATTTTATTCATCTGGTCCTTCCACGTTTCAACTTCCATACTTGTTGTTCGCTATTGTTGATATGAACTGTCAATGTCCCTATCGATTATCAATGATTGATTAAACGAATCCCTACCGTTGAAAAAGCTATATTTCATTGTTTTTCATGCAGCAAACGACAATGTTTTACCACATCTTGGTTGAGTAACGATGAAACACTTTTTTCAAATTGAATTATTACCTTTTCACGAGTAAATTATTTTTAGTAAATTATTCAATCACAGAATTTTAATTTTCTTAAAAGAAATATTGTGACCAGTCAATAAAATGGCGTCAAAATGATTGATTTATCGATTGAAAAGTAAACATTTGCTTAAAAAGTTAAATCATACGTTATAATTAATGAAAATTTGTTTCTCTTTTATTTTGACGAGAATTTGGGGTTTTCTCTTTCAAACAAGAACATAAAAAAAAAAATTGGGAATGTATTTTCTATAAAACTTTAATTGCGTTTTAAAATAGGTCAAAAGTACAATGGGTCTCTCTCTCTCTCTCTCTCTCTCTGTAATGCAACGGACTGGCTGCGTCATCTGCGTTCATGGGCGCTACATGCACAAATATAGATGTGAGATCATAAAAAAAAAATACCAATTTCTGTTCAATATCACTGTCTCACTTTCTTGATAATGACCTATGATGATCGAAAGATCTCGAACCACCAAATTCGGAACGTTAAGAAAAAAATCGATGGCATTAATAAAAGGTGTATACGCATACTGGAAAAATAACAAAAATTTTTAAATAGACAGAGTTTGACTGTTATTTTCAACAATGTATGTTTGAATGGAGGATTACAGCCTCGTTATGTGTGCGCGTATGTGTGTGTGTGTGTGTGTGTGTGTGTGTGTGTGAGTGTAGATATATTTGTGCGTGTATGTGTGAGTCCGTTTATATATATATATATATATATATATATATATATGAACCCTATTCTGTCAGTAATGTGAGTATTGATTCGTGATCATGAACAACCATCCATTTCCCCTCGTTCCTTACGTACGAGCTACGGATTGATTACCGAAATTTGTTCAAAGAGATTTTGGTAGGGGGAAAAAAAAAACAACAAAAAATGCGACGTCAGCGTTTAGTTATCAATTTTCTTCCTCTACTGTCAGAAATATTGAGTTCGTTCGTGTAGAAAATGACTAGAGCTAAGTAGGTGAATTATGGTGGTGTAGTAAAGTGGGAGATGATGAGAAAAAATCGAAGTCTTGTCTATGTATATCAGGTTCGAATGAGGTCGGCGTTGGGATTCATTTGTGATCACTTCGAGTTTTTTCCCCTCAAGGGCAGACTTTTGCAGTGATGCTATGTACAGAGGGCACTGCTTATCATCATCATCGTCGTCATCATCATCATCATCCTTTTAGCGTCAGCCGTTTGATATAGACTTTTCCAAAGATTCGCCAGACCTCTCAATCATTGGCGTCGCGTAGCCAATACTTTCTCAACTTGTATTGTTCGTCAAGTCAATCTATTAATGCCAGTCAGTTTAGCATACGATCTCAGACGATCTGCATTGTGCGTCGTTATGATATACTTGCAACGTGACCAGCCCATCGCCATTTGAGTTTCCCAAAGGATTCTATAATATCTTTGACATATGTTTTTCCTCTAACATACTTTACCGTGTGGTGATCTCTTCATGATTCCTGAGTACGTTGCTTGATTCAGAGTTTGAGGGTCAACCTTTCGATCAGGTTCCATGTTTCCGCTCCATAGATGATTGCCGGGAGTATGGATTAATTGTTGACGCTTCTTTTTGGGATTAATGGGAATTCCTTTTTCTCGAAGATTGAGCTTGTCCTACCAAAAGCTTACCAAACTTAAATTGCAAATGTTATCAAACGGTTATTGCCATCAAACTCGGTCTAAAAGGGGCTGATGAGTTTGATCCAAAATGGTCATATATATATATATATATATATATATATATATATATATATATATATATATATACTACTTTATTTGGAAATATTTTCCTTTATAAATGTAGTGAAGTTGAAATTCAGAGATTTAATATTCATTAGATAATCCCACAGAGTAATACTAGATAATTACAGTATGTTAGAGCGAAAAACTCAACACATGTTTCATGGTGTATCTTTTTTTCAAAATTACCCCATTCTCTCTGTCTCTGTCTGTCTCTGTCGCTGTCTCTCTGTCTCTGTCACTCTCTGTCTGTCTGTCTGTCTGTCTGTCTGCCTCTCTCTCTATATATGTATATATAGGTATTTGTATATACGTGTGTGTATATTTATGTTTGTATATAAATTCCCATCTTGGTTATTCACGGTCTATAGACTCTATTTTTTTCTTTCAACACAACAAAGATGTTATTAAGAAATAGATATATGATCGAACAGAATAAATGTAAATCGCATTGTACTATATAAAATGTCTTATTTGAGATGATCACCCGTTATTACACGGTGAATGTACAATTGAAGAATATAGGGCTATATATATATATAAATGTGTAGTGGTCTGTGTGATGGCGTGAGGTTTCGAATGTGAGATATGCATAAAGGGGGCTTGTGCATGGGTGTGGGGTTTTGTGGAGTAGTAAGGATATATGAATATTAAAGTATATATATATATATATATATATATATATGCTAAAACGGCACTGGTCATGTGACAGTTGCTATTGTTTTGACTTCATGTTGATGTTAAAATCCTTTTTCAAAGAAGTGGATCTAACTTTCTCTGATTACATTGTCTCAGTCAAATCAATATCAGTGAGGAATGATATACTGTAAACGAATAAAAGCACTCGTTTTTATCATAATGGCTTCCAAAATACATTACCAATTACTATGCATTTATTGAATAAAAATGCCTCTGTGGGAATCCTTGCAGACAATCTACACCAGAAATACGTATTCAACATTAATTCAAGTTATGAAAATATGTGAAACTTGATAGAAAAAATGACAAGCTCACCATTACGGAGAAACGATTACCAGCTATATCTTATTTATTTATAGTTCACAAATTCTTCGATATATCCCAGCTGATAACCCCCCACATCTACATTTATACTATAATTGTGTAAGATTGTAAAGTATTCTTTGAAATAAATTTGTTTTTGCAGATGAGTAGCTCCTACGCCAATCACATACACAAAGGCAAATATGCTTACAGTGTACCTCGTCTTAGAGCAATAACTAACTCTTAAATTCATATAAGGAAATTTAAATGCTAAATCAATGGGAAGAACTCCCGAACAATGTTTCTTTCATCGCAGTTTTTTTTTGTATTTTTCTTCTTCTTCAATTCAATCCACAAAAGTCATTAATCAAAACAAAATCTTTTCATTGAAGTGTTTGTCTTATACTACCACCACAGTGTTCTGGGTTTACAATCGGTTGGGTTTTAACAAGTCCGATGTAAGATAGAATGTTGGCAGTTCAACGAAGTCGCATCGTCACAAGAATACGATAAAAAGTTAGTTCTCACTCGTTAACACCCCAAGGGAAGGGTATCTGCTTCGCTGGGCTCTGGAATAAAATCCCCATCACCCTTTTATGCCAGTGATTTATAACCTGCGTCCTGATGCGACTTATGCACTGATCCATTCTGAGAGTAGCGGCTTGATACAGCAGTTTCAAATGGTTCTTGGTTGCCTTTTACCTTATGAAGTTTGATAAATATAAAAATTTGGTTGCCTTGCCGTAGAACAATGAGTAATAAGCTAGTTTCACATAAACACATTCGGATGTAGGTTTTGATAAGGGTTACAAAAAAACCTTGGGAAGTCATATATCATTTTGAAAGTTATAAGATATGGATTCCATTAATGGTAAAATTATACAAATATGATGATCATGTGACCTCATGATACAATGAGGTCACGTGATCATTATATTTGTATACTTTTGCCGTAAATGAAATCTGTATATAATAACCTTCAGAATTATGCATGATCGCTCAATATACAAAACAGCCACGGAATTTAAGGTGCCTGAATGCATACAGTTGTAGTGAGTTCGATCCTCATTTGGTGTTTCATGCCCTTATCTTCGTTCCATATTAAAATGAGAGTAAATTTCACGCTTCCTTGTCGTGATACTATGGCTAGCAAGCTTGTTCTGTCAGTCAATAACGGCTGTGTAGTGAAGAGCCTAATTGTGTGTCTGGTAAAGCGAAGGTTAGTAGATACATATGATCATATTAAGTCATATGGATATCGACACATACACAAGCCTAAAACAAATCTACTGCACGTCTGTGTTATAGACCAACGCCCACTGGACAACCCGGAATGAAAAGAACTTATAACAAAGATTGCTTCAGAATTAGTAGTATAACAAGATCACCTTCACTCCTGGATGTTTTGGAGTCTAACTAATTCAAAATCTAAAATCCAGTCTTGTGCAGACAGCAAGAATTTGCTTTTTTTTCGCCGAACTATTTAACTGACTGAATGGCGTCATGCTCTAAGACAATATCGTGACTTGAGTTCAAATTTCTTTTCACGATACGTTTTTTTCAAATTTGAATAACTTTCTCACGTTCTATCATCTGGAGAGTGTCAGACGGAGAAAAAACTTTTTGGTGACAACTTCATCTAATGTCATTATATATATATATATATATATATATATATATATATATATATATATATATATGGCCGTTCAATATGTATCCTTGGATTATGAGAATTAGAAACATAAGTATATTGTCTGGTATCTAACAGTGCTTTTATGTGTCCTAGTCTCGAGAATTCATTCATCTCTGCGATGAAGACATGTCATTTCATTTATCCGTCGTATCAAGATAGAGATGGAACAGCACTAAAGTGACTACACCGTGACGCCAGCCTGGGCGAAGCATATGGAGACCCTGGGTCGCTCAATCAACAGGATACACCGCTCAGCCTCGCTGATGTAGTCCAGAGCCCAATACCTCTGGCGTCAGTTTGACTGGTGTTGGCATTCAACCGCCTTAAGGCAGCTGCACACCTTAGTTCGAAATCAGAGTTCACCTTCTCTAAAACTAAACTAGAAAGCCAAGCCTGTCCCGCAGGAAAGAAGTCAAGGTTGGCATCCAACCGCCTCGAAGGAGCTCCAACACTTTAGGAGTTAGGAGTGTCCCAGTAGACTGGTTTTCTTCCCAAGACTCCTCTTGTTGTATCAAAAATCTCTGTAAACACCGGCGTTCACGAAAAGTAATTAGATTTTGTTCAACGTTTCACGACAGTAAAAATATTTTTGGCAGCAGATAGGCTATAAAGCACAGGGGTTGTTAAGTTGAGTGTCTGTGCTTCTAACGTCAACATTCAAAATAATGAGAACAGTTCTAATTGGTGAGTAAAATTAACATGGAAGAGGAAAAGCCTTTACGCAGCAACATTAAAAGAATATTTGAACAAACATTAAATAAAAGGGACAGACAATTCTGTATTTAAGTTAGTCAAATTTTGAAAACGATTTCAGACACGAAATGTTTGAATATAAATTTTTGAACTATCAGAATGGATTCAAAAACAGAATCAGAGACTCAAAACTACTCCAAAGGATGACGTCACTAAACTAATATTTTCCTGTGTGAGAAACACGTACAAGCATTTTGCTCATTTTTTTACCGATTGTGAAGTCTGTGTGCGCTTTCTTTAGTATCTAAGTACCTTCTTATAGTCTTTGACGTTGCGAGCGAATGTCAATTCACGTTATCGCATTTGTGCTTAAGAGAGGATGTAAAAAGTTGATTCTCGTGGAGAGGTTTATAAGAGAGAATAATGTATAAACCAATCTTGAATAAAATTAATGCTTGTTGTTGTTAGGTACATAGGTTTGATTTTGTAACGAGAAAATCGTATTTTGATCATTTTTGTGATTAAGAAAGAGACTAAGAGAATTACTGACTCTTGCACGAAATTTGTCAAGCATTTCCCACTGGTGGTGACGAATGAGAAAGAAAGAACGCATTGAAATTCAGATGAGTAATCGAATTGATAGTTTATTGTGCGCAATGCTTGAGTCAACCGGATATTGAAGTTTTCAGTGTAAAAACCTGGTATTTATAGAAGATAACATGATGAAAATGCTGTTTGCTGATTGGCTAACATTTAATTATTGTTCAGAAAAGAGGAGAGTTGCTTCGATCCACTTTTTGCACTGATTTGTGATTATAGTAAATATAACACAAACGCTGTCAAATGCTCACGCCAATAGGAACAGATGACTGGCCACGCATGATGAGTGCGCAAAAAACTACCTTAAAAAAACTTGATATTCTCGTTATTTTCAAGGCTACAATTCTCAGATTCTCATTATTTTGAAGCTCGAAGTCTATTGATCGTGATACAGACTTTCAAGCTTCAAAATTAGAGAATATGAGCATTGTGGCTCAAGGAATAAGGAAATTATTAATCTTAAGATATGTTTCGTTGGGCCGTTATCATGCACGCCAGCTTATCTATCTTTTTTGGCATAACCAGCCACAAATGATGAGGGTGACATAGTCGAAGAGTTTCCAAGATCGAGTAGTGAGGGCTACATCTGCATGAATCTGGCATTCTCAAATTGTAAAGATTTACGAAAAAGCCTAATAATGTCGTAAGGAAGTGCTTGTCACGCCCTTGGCTATTGGTGATGATGTCTATGCCCTGAGGCTGTGCCTGAATCCAGAATAATCATCTGATGAGACATTATTGCTGCTTTCGCAGGAGTATATATATATGTCAATATAAATACAAATGCACACCCATAATTTTAAATTCACGCATTTGGGGATACAAATGGTTTATCTCTGCAAACGGAGATCTGAAACGGTTATTCACTTCTATTCAAGTCTTAAGTCAGCGGGCCCTGTACGTGAGGAGTAAGAACTAAGGTGAAATGTGTGATGCACGTACGGCCGACCCAATGCTGGACACACACACACACACACACACATATATACATATATATATATATATATATATTATGAGACTGATATACACAATTATGCTCTATTCACAAAGAAACACACTCGCACGCACACACACACACACACACACATATATATATATAAGTGTGTTTGTAGGTTTATTTTCACAAATATTCCTATTCGTATATATATATGTATATATGTATATAGATAAATAAGTATTAATGAAATATTTGTTTCATCCACAGGCAGCTATTTTGTTGTACCACAACATCTTCAATGTGGTTATAGACTATCCAATATCCATCCAGTACCATGAGGTAAGACTGAAACCTTTGCTTCAGACCCAGAGGCTGACATTTTACCCTTGCCCCACGTAGAACTAAGTAGGGCTGAATTTAAGCGATGTATTTACTTTACACAAAATTCCCTATCCACCAGAGTACTTCCTTCTAGAGTTGGAAGAGTATTGCTATATAGCTTACAATGAACAAGTCACCCTACTTAAAGGGTGCCCAACCTTGAAGAAGGGAGCGTTAATCGTAATGATAATCAATATTTTTATTTATTTGACGTGCATATGTTAATGTCTCCTAAAAAACAAAGAAGCAATACGTTGTTTGTTTTTCCAGCCAGTGGAATAAAGCCATTCAGAAATGTATTCATTTTCTTTAAGGCTTTTGATAAAGCTTTTATGTTCCGTGAATAAATTCGGTATGTGTTGTCTACTTAGGAAAAAGAAACCCCGTGTAATAGCAAAAATTACACGAATGTAAAAACCTCATGATTTACAAACAATTCTTTTGAAGAACTGTTAATCACTCGATATATCATATAATTTAAGTAGGATACATTCTGGACATACAAAAAGGTACGATATTAATTACCTGCTTTGAGGGAATACCATGTATTGGACTCATAATTTATACTTTTATGTTTAGAACTTGCACCTCTTGCTAATAAGGCAATGCCATGGATTATTTACAGCGATAAAGACTTTGTCAAAATGGCTACAATTTATGAATCTAATCGTTGGAGTTTGCATTCATGTCAAGTCTTGCGAGAGAAATTTGTTATTAATGAAGTGACTCCAAAACCTTCACGAACAAATCACTTAGGTTTTGAAATGTCATTCATAACAGACTTTTCTTGACAGTCCCAGTGTCGACATTATCTGACTCAGGTTTTCTTTTTCCCCTGAGTAAATTTGAAAGTAAGTAAATTACAAAATACGACGAGCAAATAAAAAATGAAAGGTGAGCAAATTAAAAAAAATATGGTGAGCAAATTAAAAAAAAAATGGTGAGCAAATTAATAAATTCGATCAACAAATTAAAATGTATGGCGAGTAAATTAGAAAAAAGTTAACAAACTCAAAAAGTCAAGCAAACTGAATCAATGAACGTGAGTTGTCCCATAGATAAAGTTACTGTTACAGTCACTGCATTTATTAATTTCTAAAGTGAAATTAGTTGAAACTCGTCTCTTGGTATATTTTGTTTGAGTAACAATTTGCTTGCCGTACTTTTTAAGATCGTTTGTTTTGCTTTTTAATGTACTATTTTAATTTGCCCATCGTATTCTAATTTAATCGGGAAAAAACTGTAGATATTTCTTTGTCCAAATCAATTTTAGCACGAAACATAAAGATTGACAGGCAAACCTCTGCAATACGATATGTATTTTCAACCGTCCACAAAATGAATCATTAAAACGCTTCTTTTGGTCTGAATTTAGGTACTTTCTAATGTACTTCTCTCGAAACGAGTTGAGCTCCTCAGAAGTTCAGCAAACACTGGCTGTGCGACGCCCATTATAGAGAGGTCTGGAGAATTTTGGGAAAGTCTATGTCCGACGACGGACGCTACAATGATGATGATGATGATGATAACAATGTTTGCATCATTTCGAAGGAAGTAATTATTTTCACTTTTTATTTAATGAATGTCAATGTCTCTCTCCCCACTCTCTCTCTCTCTCTCTCTCTCTCTCTCTATATATATATATATATATATATATATATATATATATTACTCTCTGCATATCTGTCTCTTTTTCTATATCTACATTTCTGTTTCTCTCTCTTATTCAGAATTAATTGAAGCAAGTGCTTTCAACTCGATCGTACGCAAAGATTCCTTATTAACCTCAAGACTAATTAATATCAGCAAGAAAAAACTTTCCTCGCCAATTCATTCCAATATCTATTTAAAGAAATATTCATCAGCATCATTCAATAACTGATTTCAGAACACGTTCAAATATCAATCAATTTTTGCATTGTATATATATTTATTATTCTCTTATGTCACAGGAAAGCTTAATTGAATGTTTTACTGCAATTCAAATTTTACGAGAATCAACAGTCGTTGGATATTCTCCTTTTGTTGACAAATTCTGGAATTCTGGACTATATTCGTGATATAATTGCTCAGTGCCAATCTCGAATAATTCAACACGACTTCTCTTGGATTCAACATTCAAAACCAAACCTTCACCATTGCATATCTACTCCGTTTATGTCTTGTGATAAAGTTAATTTCGGAACAAAAAATCTTTTTGCCATAGTTTGCAAATGATCTCCGAGGATCTACGTTGTGAGTCATGGCGTCTATCAGTGGTCTGACATTCTTGCAACATGACCAGCTCATTGCAAATCCAGTTTTCTAATGGATTCTATGATATCCCTGACACCTGTTTTTTCTCTAATATATTGTGCCGTCTTGTGATTTGTCCATGTGATGTTAAGCATAATTCTCTCATATGCACGTTGCATGGTTTTCTGTTTGAAGATCAATCTTTTGTTTAAGTTCCATGAAAGTCATTGCTTCCTAACGGCATTGTTTTATTCAACGACTCTGGAAAAAAAATTATTGAGAATGTTGGATTGAGAGCACAAAAGGCTATAAAATATTCTCAGATTTTATTACGTCGGCTGGGCGAAGAATTAGCTAAAACTCTTTTGAAAAAGAGGCGATGTAGTCCTTCAAAAAGGTAAAGAAAAAACGTACCGGAACAAAGATCTATCTATGCTTATGCCAAAACATTCGAAAAAGCTGCATGATTATATATATATATATATATATATATATATATATATATATATATATATATATATATATATATATATATAAGAGAAAAATCTAAGAAAGTATGTGTTAGGTCTTCATTTTTTTTATTATCCCGTGGGCATTTTTTAATGCATTTTGGGATCTAGCCACCTTTTTCAGAGGAAATATTTGCAGCAGTTTACAGCAAAAGAATTGCTGTTTACGTGTGTGATGCTGAAGAAAGAAACGGGGTTATTTCTGTGTTGTTTGCTTGCTCAGTCGTGGTCGAAGGGAGGATGTTCGTATCCGTGCATATCTTTCTTTAGTAAATTCTTCATTGATAGCTGGCGTTCCGTCAAAAATTTGGACTTCTTCAGACCTTCTGACGACGAACGATGAGAGAAAACAATGGTAAGTCTACATCAAGCAATTGCTTCATGCAGACTTGACATAGTTAACGCTCATTCTTGTAGGATCTATATCCATTTCTCTATCACACACATACACACACACACACACACACACATATATATGTATGTATATATATATATATATATATATATATATATATATGTGTGTGTGTGTGTGTGTATGTATGCATGTATATCTATTTCAATATAATACCAATCGTACAGAGATTCACTCATACATGGGAAACTCATTCCTTCACACAGTACATTAGTTTTGACAGCTAAGTGTCGAAAGAGATTTAAAAATCAATGAATAATCGATTATGCTTGAAACAAGCAAAATCAGAAGAGGCTTCCCCCACCCTAAAATCTGTACCTGTCACTTTTTCCCGCCTCTTCTTGAAGCCTTCTTGTCGCTATGGCTCTCCGTATTTACCATTTCGGAACACCACATTACAAAAGAACCGACGTGCAAATGATTCACCATGGAAAGGGGGGCACATCAAAATTGGGAGGAGTATTGCTTCATCAAGGAGGGAGGATGTTTCTACCATCTCTCGCTGGATGAATTCAGAATGAGGACGTGGGAGGGAGGGCAATTATTTTAGTGCACATGCCCTGGGAAGCATATGTGTTCGAGATCTCTGACGGAACCACCCTAGCAAGCGAATGTAATTTTCAGCTGCATTACAGCTGAGCATTCTTTTTTTATATATATACGTTACTGCAAAAGTTGTTAGATATAAATGAATTAGTACGAATTTTACCACAACCTTAAGGAACTGAATGCCCAAGTATTTACAAGGACACGAGTGTTGTAATCATGAGATTTGATATCTTTTTATCCTCGCAGACCAGACTAAAGGTAATTACCTTTACGCATTTTGAATCCCAGAAGCGACCCAAGTCTAAAGTGCAAATTTTCAGATTAAACCGTAATCAAACATTAATTCGATTTCATCAAAACATGGGTGAAACGTAAAATGCAAACCCCTTCAATTACTTGAAGTAATCTTGTGAATAGTACCACAAAATTTGTAATTTTTTCAATCAAATTAGATTTTATAATCTGAAAATCTACGCTTTGGAGGTCTGAGTTCTACATTTGATCACTTATTGGAAGAAAAAAATATTGGAATTCGACTAGTAGGTGCATCGGAAAATCTTTTCAAATTAGGACTGTGTCTATTCCGGAGATGCATGTTTGGATGGGCTGGAACTTCAAGGTATGTCAAGCAGCTTGTCATAATTGTCATGCAAATGAGTTTCCGTCCGTTGTACGAAACTGCAGCTTCGAATTACCCCTGTGACTTCTTTCAATGTTGCCAATTTAGATATTGGATATCTGAATTAAGATCAATAATTCTAGATAAAAGAAATAACATGTATAGTTTTAAAAAATCATATTTATCGGATTTCTCGAGAACCGTTGATCGAAACAACATCAAATTCGACACTGCAATGCCTGGTGTGCTAACTAATGACGTATAACTTCGTATAAAAGCCAAACGTCAAGTTGTCTCAGTGCATGCACACACGCACGCATGCACTTCCACCCAGTGAAATTTCTCAAATTATATTTGGTCGGTGATTCAGACACCCTCGGGAAGAGATCCCGTTGAGTTAATTATTTAGGCAACGATAATAAAATTCCGCAAGGTAAGTAACTCATTAAGCTGAGTAGGTACTTCACTCTTGAGACACCTGAATTATGACTCACCAGCTGATCAGTAATACATCTACAAGTCCACACTCCCATTCTCTCTCTCTTCTATTTCTCTCTCTCTCTTTCTCTCGCCATACTCACACCCATACATTGACTATTGGCTGATATAGTGACGTATTTCCATCGATGACAAAGGTCAGTTTTCGAGCCAAAGTAAAAAAAAAAAATTACAATATTTCGAATGCTGACTTTCGGGGCAAGCCATTCCCACTCAAAAGATTAGCGTAATCTCCCAAACAGCCGTATCCGGCTGAGTACAATAATAATCCAAGTTTGATAAATCTCTCCCCCGTATACATAGATAGCGATTTAATCTATCTTCAGTGGCAAACACTCTCAATGAGAATTTATATAATCGATTGGATAATAGAAACGACAAAATGAAGTATTAAAGATAACGAAAAGGACTTCTATTTCAAGAGTTGACCAGACTATCTTTCTGTGTATCTTTGTATTGTTTTGTCTTTACCACACCGTTTTGGTCGACCTACCCTACGGTCCTCTTCAGGTGTGGAGGTGCGAATTTGGTTTTAATACACAAACTTAAGCACAAAGACCGCTGGGAAACCGGGTAACTGGCTTTCCGTTGACTATCTTACTCTTAACTAGATAATTTAATAACCCATTCATTCTTATAATAATATAATGAAGCATAATGGCGAGGGCATTTCGACCTAATGCTTTGATGCATTTCTTTGTATGCATGCATATAGCAGCGGCAGCATGGGAAATAAAGAAGCAAGACTCATGTCGGATTCGAAATCAAACCTTTTTTTTTTATTTCTCTTCGGCCGACCGAAAATGCATCAATAATCTTTGCTTGAGAACCAAAATAGAATCCTCATTCATAGAGAGAGAGAGAGAAAGACAGACAGACAGACAGACAGAGAAACAGAGAAAGATTGAGAGAGAGAGAGAGAGGGAGAGAGGAGGGTTTAATCAGTCGTTCAACTGCCAGCGGCCCGGGGCCGGTGGCCCGAAACCGACTATTTTATCTTTGACCAAGTATGTATGTATAGCTCCCATATACTCACGCGAGAAGTAACTTTAACAAAAGTGACATTTAAAAACCAAATCAAATATTTAAGAATAAAAATGAAATACTCAATCAAACAGTCCCCTCATCTTGACAGACGGAGCCCTCATATTGTGACATTCACCCTTCTCTACCAAGTCTTACATTTACCTCAGAGAGAAGCATGCAATATGCACATGAAAGAATCATACTCAACATCGCTTGAGGAGATCACAAGACAGCACAATACATCAAGGAGAAAACAAGAGCCCAACACATCATAGAATCTGTTAGAATACTCAAAAGGCTATGGGCTAGGCATGTTGCAAGAATGGCACGTATCGGATGGATAAAATGACTCTGAACATTTATCCCCAGAGATCACATGCGTAAACGAGGCCAGCTGAATACAATATGGAGAGACAAACAAAACGAATTCAGAAAATATTGGCTCTCTGTTTCCTTGCATTTTGTTCAGAAATAAGGGGCTCAAGAGGGAGGGGGTAAGGATTTCGGGTGGAGAAAAATACAGACGGGTGCAGGTGTGAAAAGTCTTTCTCAAGATGGAAAAAGAAAGTTGGTGTGAAAATGAGAAATTAAATGGTAGCGAAAAAAAAAATGAATCAAATATACTGCTTAGGCCAATCCATTCCAAAGAATGCGTACGAAACATGTGATTCCATATGAATAGAACCATCCCATTCACAGCATCAAATTTGGTCAAAAGACGTGTTCAGTTAATTGTTGAATTTCGAAATAAATTTAGTCAGCAGAGTTTATACATCATTCTATTAACGAGAATGAAGAGGTGCTTTTTTTGGTATAATAACATTTATATTTGTGTACAAGAATACGGCTATAAAAATCAATAATCATAATTCAAGTTCATTAATTCTTATTCTAATTTTTCTAAACATTCAACTCAACTGTTTTAATGTGTGATCATTATCAAGAGTTAGTATGACCAATGAGAGCAATAAGCGAAAAAACGAAAAGAAAATACTTTTTCAATACTATCTCATAATAATTTTATACTTATCTAATACTTATGTAAATATTCTTCTATGTATTGGTATATAAATCCTGTTTTATTGTAACAAAAATGATTTTACGTCACCTTGTGATGCATCCCTCTTTTCAATGAGTATCATCAAGAATTTTCATCATCAAAGGATTTTGATTTCACTTACCTACAAAAAGAAAGAAAAGAGAAACCCAACTGAATACAACTGTAAGCAATGCAACAGTAAAAAGGCTAGCAAAAAAATTCGTCAAGATATTAAACAACTGTAAGAATCTACTTACAATGCTTATATGGTCAGGTGATAAAATGAATTCAGCTATTGTTACCTTTACCGTTTCAAAATGACCACTGTTCCAGCCACAGGAGTAGTGTTTTTAGTGTCACCGGCAGGGTTAATATTTTTAGGGTTAAGGGTCAGTGCTGTCTGCTTCTCTGAATTTAAATTCACCATCAGCGTTTGCCACTCTTCAACGGGGCAGGTCACAATTGCCATAGATTCTTCCTTTCCGCTGCAGCGCCGCCGTAATTTCTCAGGCTCACCAGAGAAGAAATTTGATCCACCGTAAATTGAAAATTGATCAAGCAAACTCAAGATGATCTCAGGATTTAATTTCTTCGCAGGAATCGCGTTGCTACAGATAATTGTTTCTCTTGTTTGACAATAGAAAGAAGGAGATTGGAATCACCGTCGGTTATTACCTTTGAACTTGGCTTCTACGCAGAGGCGTAAATAACGACAAAAGAAGCCCAACACCTGTCTATCTGTCTATTGGACACTGTGAATCGAAATTGAAACCAATTCTGTCAAAATTAGTTTCTTCAGTTTTCAAGTTGGTCCGGCTACCTATGTATGCATGCATCACGCGTACGGGCAGCACAAATGGAGCTAGATGGCTGGAAGTTCGAACATTTACTCCTTATCATGTCAAGAAACAATCTGAAAAAATCTCCCCAAAGCAAATAGGTGTTAAGGGGGTGTTCAGTTTGCAATGTAAATTTATGCTAAATTGGTCTTAACTTTGTGGCCTCTTGCATTTTGAAAATTCAGACTTTTTAATGATTGATACCCGACAAAAGGCAAAAGAAGTGACCCATTCATTGATCACCCCTATCATTGCATGCTGTTTCTCTCTGTCTCTCTCTCTATAAACTTAAAAAAAAACATTTTCTGACCATTTTAATCTCGATGACGCCTCTCAATGCCCGTTCTTACATAAGACGAGCCCAACACCCACAGAGTCATGAAATAAACATCCCTGAATCTGCTCTCACAGATCCTTCTTATTTAAGACCAAACTCAACTCAAACCAGCACAGATACAAACCCCTCCCGCTAAACAACCAAACAACACGGAAATATTCCCATTTCTTTCCTCAACCTCAAACATATACATAGCAAAAATCTTCTCTGCATCGCTGCAAGTTTTCATCTGAAAAAGATGGCTGTTACCCGTCGAAATGAATCGAAATATGCCCATGTGATGTTAAAAATCTTCCAGATGTAACAACTGCTTATTTTTCAAGTTTTTTCTCTTCTTGTTTCCATTGTCACTTACATCAATTCACACACACACACAAACACACACACACACACAAACAAACACACACGCACATTCATGTATATATATCTTATATTTTAGTTGCATCTAATTTTGATTGTATTTATTTATCAGTTTTTATCCATTTATCTACTATTTTACATTTGCAAGTTCAGAGAAGCACAGCATGAGATTAATGAATCCTATCAAATAATGAAAAACATTTCTTTGTAAAGAAATAATTATAAGCACAAAACTTTGAAATCTCTAATTCAAGTATTTGATTAATTCGAGTACATGCGGGTTCTCTTTCTCTCTCTCTCTCTCTCTCTCTCTCTCTATCTCTCTCACACGCTCATGCACGTGTATGCAAAAACTGATTATTTTTTTTCATGATTATCAGATCAAAAAAAATCTACACTAGAAACTAATATGAAAAATCGTCTTGACCCCAACACTGGCCCTACGCCCCAAACTGACCCTACGATTAATCTATATTCTTTACAGTTAAATTCGAGAAATGTAGTTTTTAAATGTTTACTGCTTGCATTCTGTGGGCGTGATTGATTACGTCTCTTTGAAATCAGATTCTGAACTAGAAACAAACATATGCACACATAAGAGTTTGCTTTGGTGGTGCAGAAAATAATTAGTCAGTGGTAGAGTAATTGAGAAGTCAGTGGGCAGAGATAAGAAAATGGGAATACTTGCCTGCATATACCGGGTTCTAATAGAGTCAGTGTATATATGTATGGTTATGCAAGTATATAGATATACCTGAAGGGAGTTGAGCATCCCTGCCTTGCACATTGTTATCAACATTTGTCACAGACCGGTCTGTATGAAGTCTGTCCAGAAAGTAACAAGCCAATTCTGATATCCCAACAAATAGTTGTATGGCCTCGATGTAATTTGAAATCACTTAGTGGGGCCTGTACATTGCATTACCCCAATCCTTTCAGCCCTGACACCAGTCTCTATTTGACCCCCTGATACTGTCGGCTTTCAGCTGTTGAAAGGGCCGAGATATCAGACCCTTGACGATATCAAGATGAATGCAACATGGTACCTGATGGCGATCCAGAAGTTTCAGAATTTTTTGTAAGGTAAAAGGAATGCAAAGAATGTGAGGTCCCAAGGGGGGGGGGTACTTTGAAAGGGACAAAGGCACCATTGCCCAAGGTAATCTATTTCTACGTTAATATTGAAAGCTGGATACTCTCCTAACAGACCTTGTACGTGCTATAAACAGTATTCTATTTTGGTTTTGCTACGGAGGTGGATCAATAAGTCAGTAGTCTGACAGGTAGTTATTATGTGAAACTGATATTAATTTCCATTGTATAATTTCACAACGGAATAAAGAGCATTGTCAATGAATGATATTATGTTGAAAAAAACTTTGTTTTGCAAAATAAATACTTTTGTCTTTTAAGGCCATGGACTTCTTGATCCAACAACGTAGTGTCAAGCATTGGAGGACATGAAAGTTTATCTGATCAAACTAAGAAAAATAATAGAGCAACAAAAGAAGAAATAATATTTTTACAAGGAATATTCGGTAATTGTGACCTTTCCCGTTTCGAAATGACTGGCTTTTGAGTGGCATGCGCTGATGGCAAATTTAATGTCAAAGAATTTGACGACAATGACCCTGAACCTAACAGTAGCCCTAAAGTACTAAGCTTAACTTTGACCCTAAAAATAACTATCCCTACATTCTGAGAAAGGGAAGTAACAACAACCGATTATTCTCTGATATAATCATTGAAAGTTAAAAATGAGTCATTTTTCAGTTAGAAGAAGCTAAAGTTTCGAATATATAAACAATCACATAAATATACATATGACGTAATGATACTCCTATGATTATTTAAACATGGAAATCTTTTTATTCATGCGTTATAACAGTTTTTTTTCATCCTAAAATATTCAAATGAGAGTGAATTTTATCGATATTTTTCGGCCCATTATTGATAGACCTACGTTTACTTCGAACGCTCAGCGCATAATTTTATCCATCCTGTCAGCGTGATCTACATCTTTCGATAAACCGACTCGGCTATCTACTGGTTGATTTGTTTAGGAACAATACCTTCACTTAACTGAACAAATAGTCGGTCATCACATTTATTCATTTGTTAAAAGGATAGAAATGAATGAAAAATGATTTGATAGTACGAAAAATTGATTCCACAGCTCACGTGAACTTGCAAAAACGAAAAGACGAAACATTTAAGAGATAGACGGATGGACGCAGAGATGCTAATTAAATCAGAGTATAACACATCATTTTTGACAGCAATCACTGCTTGATGAGGATACAATCCACAGCATTTTTATTGCTGCGAAATTACAACAGAAATGTCTTTTACGTATCTAGAATACCAAATGGTGCGTGTTCTGTCTGTATTGTCCTCTACGTCTGCGCAAGATCTGTTGGGAGTAATCTCTTTTGGAGGGAGTTAATTGCTCTAGATTAAAATCGAAGTTTCCCTGTAGAAAACGGAAAATAAAATGAATTCTAAAAGTCAAATTCACTGACAGATTTATGATAGTTTCATAGTACATAATTTAACATTAACAATGTAATCATACTAATAAAAAAATATTTTCGTTTATTTTCAGATGTGTTCAGTGGGTCCAAGTTACGACAAACAACCGAAATGCGAGGAAAGAAAGGGGTATGATGTCATTAATAAAAAAAAAACAACTCTAAAATGTCATTATAAAATGTGCGCATTCGATATTTTTCGTATTAAAAAAAGCCAAAAAGAACCCCATAACGCTAAAAATGGACATTTACGATTTTTGTAATACTTTCGAAATAATTCCATATCGCACTGTTGTGCATATATGATAATGAATACTACTTGCTCTTCTCTGAAGATGGTATATATGTGACCTGTAAAAGAAATGTGACAAGGTCAGCGATTTGAGAGTGATATTGTGCGTCCAAAATATGCACGAGCCAAGAATAAAATGTGTTCGTATATTGTTGTGTTCCCACTCTTTCCCATAAAAAAGATGAAAGGAGTCAGGGGTCGAGAGCAGCTGTCCCTTCCCCAAGATAGCTGGCCAGTGGAGGGGTGATTTAGAGCTTAGTAATGAAAACTCATGTGGCAATAGATCGATCATTCCGGAAGAATGACAGACAACCGATTGGCATCACAACTCACAGCATGGATCCCCTGAGATCAAATGCTTATACAAGGTGGAGAGAGGAACAAGACAAATTCAGAAATTCGGTGAAAACCATGATAGAGAGGTCTAGCAAATATTGGGGAAAGGCTATGTACAAAGACGAAGGATAAAAGACTGATGATAATGAATGAAAATGTGTGAACTTTTGCATATGCCTAAGTGACACACAGATCAATCAACTTAGATATACACTTGAGCACGTGTATGTGTGCGTGTGTGTGAATATCAACCAATGAATTTAGAGAGAAAGAGATTGGAATAGTACGCATTTAGAGAGAGATGGAGACAGATATTATAATAACGTTAGGGTGTATAGCAGTTAGCCGCTGGCCCCTTGGGGCCCAGCAGCAGTGTTTGCGTCTGTCAGATTTTCGTTCATCGTTTATGTAAGATGCAATATGAAAAATGTAGCATTTTAGATTTAGGAATCTGTCATCTGTTTGGAGGAGTTACACCATCAAGGGAGAGTCATGACAAACTAGATTAATGGAATTTTCATAACCAGACTCTTCGTTCTTGATATGGAACCATTTCATATCTCTCCACAGATGCAGCGTTTTCCTTTCGTAGATTCATCATCATGTTTCCGAATGACCGAATCTGAAATCACAATGGGCTTTCTAGAATATTGAATCGACGGTGTCAATGCAAGTGTAAAATATACGTTTCGACAAACAACGCAGCCGACGTTTGGGGACATGGTGGCCGGTTCCGTCAAGAAAGGATTCGGGTGAGAAGTCTCCACGGTTATCTGACAGACGAATCGTTGAAGTTGTTGTCCTTGTTATTATATACTGTATTGTCAACAATCATTTTTTTTTATATTTCTTTCGTCTGATTTTGTGGCGCTTTTTTTCACAAGCACACCGACGGGCAGTCTACAACGGTTTGTGAACTGCGTTGATAGGGAAATAAGGGGAAAACACGAAGTGAAACTCAAAATCACAGCCTTTGTCGTTTCGAGATTCCTGGTTTTCAGTAAAAGGGTTGGTCTATGCGGTTAAATCTGATATTCTTTGAGCCGTGAAGCTCTTGTAACTGAAGCGGCAGAGTAAGTGGTACGGAAAACCAGGCTTTCCGAGGCAAAATGGGCGTGAGTTCACATTAACTTTTTTTCCGCTGCATAAAACAAGTAAGATTTATCTGTAGAAATACATAAGTGGATAGATATAGATCTACACATATATAAAAGTGTCAATAGATAGATATAACTGTTCATATAGATAGAAGGAAAAGAGAAATTGTAGCTTTTTTTTTATATCTATGAGGGGTCAGAAGTGATGGGAAACATTTTTCGGAGTGTGAAAGCTTTTGTTTATTACTTTATTTTACCACATACACACACACACACACATATATATATGCATTTATATATATTCATATATTTACTATATATATATATATATATATATATATATATATATATATAGAGAGAGAGAGAGAGAGAGAGAGAGAATCAAAGAGTGCGAAAGAAAAGACTGGTTTGGACGAAAAGCCTGTAATGTAGTTTTTATTGATGCAGATAGGCAAATAATTGAGGCAATAAAGAGACTCGTATTGATAGATAGATTTTATCTTATTCAAATCACTTGCACTAAAACCTAATGACCCAGTCTTATGGACGGAGAAAATCGATAATCAATAATCGTTGAGCTTACCAGATATCAATCAAGCATTCCCATGGCAACATAATCAGTCTTTTATAAGCGAAGTAAAGTTCACGAATTCGGATATCATTTTAAAAGTTTTTATTTATAAATATTAACCTTCAGAGAACGTAATTCGAACTGAGTTCCAGATCTGCAGAAACCAGAGAAAAGAGATTACAACGTAAAGTGGAGAGGGAGGAAAGAGAGAGAGAGAGAGTACAGGGGAGGGAACGAGGGGGGGGGGGGTAAAGGAAATGATAATGAACGAGATGAGAGAGACAAGTTGTGAGGGAGTGGGTAACGAGTAGGAGGAGAGTTGAGGTAGGACGAGGG
>OY735220.1:5322603-5330103 GCA_963457665.1 Thysanoteuthis rhombus | reverse complement strand
CCAAATGAACTCATGGCCTTCAATCTCCTGACACAGGCTCCATATCAACTTGTTTTCTGCTGGTTTCAAAGTACACACCAACACTGATGTAAACGTTCATTTTTAGATCCCAAAGCACAACGAGACTTGCTGTGTGAGTCATTTTTTCCCAGGTATTAATCAGACAAATAAACCGAGTCAAAGAAATGCACCAAACATGAAAAAGCAACTCTCAACAAAGTTCCGCTCAGAACGAAGAAGTCATTCTTCAAAATGAACGTCGCTGACACGCAATAAAAAAACTCTTTCCTTTCAAACCCAAAATCTGTTCCTAAAAATACGCCATTTTTGAACAGACACATTATTTCCACACTGTTTGAGTCTCTGACCTGTGTTATTATGGAAAGGATTTATCACCAATCACAGATGGGGTTTATTAAACTTCAAAGTTTTTTTATCTTATTCCTTCTACGGTTTGTAGAGACAAGACAGAAAAACTGTCATGTGACGAACTTCTTTCGGCAGCATGCAGTGTTTGAGGAGACCAATTAAAACATCAGAAGGGGTGATCAATGAATGAGTTACTCAACTCGTCTTTTGTTCGACAGTAATCACCAAAAAGTTTAAATCATTGGGGGAGGGGTTCTAAAAACAAACAAATCCTTTTTGTCGACATGATAAGGAGTAAATTTCCAGCCCTCCAGTTCCATTGATGTAGACAGTGCGTATGATACATACATAGCCAGCCAGACTTATTTAGAAACTTAAGGTGGCAATATTGGTTGACAGTTTCTAATACCAATGTTATTTGTGGGAAAGAAGCAGATGTCAAACTTTCCATCGTATATTTTTTGTGACCTGATACAGCAAATATAATGATATTTATTCTAAAAAAATGATCCTCTGATACTTTTGCAAGAAAGATGAAAAAAAAGATATCAACTTCAAATGCCTTCTAGGCCTCTCCTACTGTAGTATAGCTGGAGATTCAGGTAGGTGGTGCTTCCTTGGCTCGACAAGTGCAATGGTTCCCAACCTAGAGACTGTGTACCCCCGAGGGCCCATAAAGTTATCACTGATGTTGATTAGGCAGACCTTTTAAATGCCTAACAAGGGATTGGAAGGTCTGAGTTGGGGCACTGGTACCTTGAGGTGCCTCCTCTATCATTTAGCGAGATTTGCTTTTGTATAGTTTTAGGAGAAATGCAGCAGGTGAATTATTATCCAAAAAGACATTGGAGTCCGGGGGGAGCGATTCAAAATTGTTCCAACTCCTACACATTAGAATTTATAATTATTTAGTTTTGGTGAGAATTGTTCTTGGTGGAAGGTTAATGTCATTCACAGGACGATAAAGGAATGAAAATCACCATAGTAACATTACCACTTGATAATGAATTTTGATGAGCTTTGACATCTTCCACCTACGATTTCCCTAAGCAAGTTCAGGTAATCAATCAATATATTGAGAATTGAAATTGACTAGGTACAAAAGCCCTTGGGAAAGACTGACATTATAGGGTTATTATAATCATTGCGCAAAATGTTAATTATTTTCCCATTAGAGTGACAAATGATGACGTCTTTCGGAATCTATAGAAAGAGAAATTGTATGTAATTACGACTGGTGTAGGTGTAAATGTATATATTTGTATCAATATCTGTCATCATCACCATCATCATCATTTGATGTAGCCTCCCAGCGTTCGTTGTTGGACATATACCTTCCCCAAGATTCGTCAGAACTCTTTATTATGGGTGTCGTCGAGCTATTACTTTCTGAACATATCTGATTCCTCACAACATTTTATTTTCTGTCATGGTTCTGCATTTGATCTCTAAGCGTCCACGCTATTGGTCGTGATGCCCACAGGCTGTCCGACATTCTTACTACTTGACTATCCAATGGCCAATTGAGGTTTTTTTCTTAGTCTACGATATGTCTATGTCCCGCTTTTTTGCTTATTTATTGCACTGTTGTTTTTTTGATCTCTCCATGTGATGCCGAGGATGATCCTCCCCTATGCACATTGCATGATTCCCAGTGTGAGGATGGATCTCTTGGTTAGGTTCCATATTCCAGCTCCATAGGTGACTTTTTTTTTTACTATCATTGTCAAAAAAGGAGAGCTCCTAGTCCTGTTGAATCTCTATCAATATTGATTGATAATAATTTTCTGTCTAACTCCAGTCCATATTGGAATCAATTTTGCCAACCCGAATAACAAAATTCCTCATACAATTCAAGAAAGTAAACTCTTCAATGTTTGACTATCCTGTTGAGCCAATCGAATATATAAAATTTACATTTTTAAAAAAATTGGTAAGTGACTCTCTCATTAGTAAAGCCATACTGATAGATCTTATAAATATCTGCGAATCCATTTATCATATAATCAGTACAAATGTTGCAGAAATTATCTTTGGTTTGATCATAAGTAGGAATGGAGTTTGATCCTGAAGTAGCCAGGCTTGTCACTCAAGCAAAAGTGTTGTGATAGAAATCATTATATGTACACAGTTAATAAGACGTGTAAAAAGATACACAATCGTATATGTTGATAGTCAACATTAATGAAATATCAAATAAAGACAGGGTAATTAGAGATATAATAAGAAACTACATGTGGAAACATGCCTGTTTTAATTTGTAAAAATGAAGCCCCCAGGGGAAATAATTTGAAGTGAGCGCACGACCTAAGCCTCAAGCCTAGAGAGAGAGAGAGAGAGAGAGAGAGAGAGAGAGAGAGAGAGAGAGAGAGATTCTCAGCGGATGTCAGGCAAAGCCAGTGGCAAGATGTGGCAGATACTGAGAAAGAATTAATTCTAACACTTTTTTTTCACTGCAGGCGAGGACAGAACACAGTTGGAAGCATAAATTTTCCTGAAAGAAGCCAAATTGATCAAATCTCTGCATGAACGATAAGTGTTAAACTGACAAGGGGGAGATAACTCTGGAAGGAGCGGGAGACCACTGTTGGCCTCGAGTTAAATACGTGAATATTTTGTGAACAAAATAAAAACTATCAAAAGATGATTGAATCCCTTGTCAATTGTGCTATTAAGTTGATGTTTCGGCCGATCAGTTGTACGGTCTACTTCAGGTATTCTATCTGAATGTGAAGGTTGTAAACAGGATTTTCTTCTCCAACGGTCACAACACATATAACGTGTGATTCAGTGTTTTTCCACACTCTTGTTAGGCATAGATTTCCATACCTTTTGCCTGTTGGGTACATTATGGGCGTTACAACCATTGAAGAAATATCATGTTTACCAAATCATTCAAATAGTTAATGAGGCAGTAGAAGGGATCGGCCGAAACACTGTATTAAAACACAATTAGCAGAAAAGAGTTAAATTGTCCGAAAAATTCTTTGAATTTTCACGATCCTTCTTAGAACTTTGAACAAAAGAAAGAGTTCCTATTTTAGATGCATTTTTTGCTTTTTGTTCTTGAATTGATGTAAGGATTTATTTAGCTTATGTTATTCTAGCACAGGATAACACTCATGGTTTAGGATCATGTTTTATTTGTCATCTGCAAATAAGTTTAATTCAGCAAAAACAGAAAAAAAAGCATGGAGTCAAAATTCACTAAAAGATAAATGACCTGCTTTCAGAAGAGTTTACAATAACCCATTGCATAGACATAGAGGACTGTACACTATGTAAGTGGAACTAGGGAATTTTTGGATCAATCGAAATTGAGAATCAAGCATTTTTCAATTCCAAAAATCTGAGCTTTTTATAGGGGTCTGATCAATCGTATTCCTGGCGATATAAATGACCACACCCACTATCCGAGCTGTCATCATTCACAGCCAAACAGGACACAAATAAGACGAAAGCTTTTCACGCTTAGACATTAACAACAAGGTGATAGCTTTCCGGCAGCTGGTCGTTTACCTTTCTCCCCACGCATTTCAATGAAAAGCATCATCATCAATCTTTCAGTGTCTGTCTTTAGACATAGACCTTGCCTAGGACTCGCAACAACTTCCTATCATGGGCGTTACGGGGCCAACACTTTCTTAACTTGTTTATTTCATCATGCCATCTTATATACTCCCAGCCACAGTTTCATATATATCCCCTGGGGATCCACGTTGCAAATCATGATGTCCATCGGTTGTCTGAGATTCTTCCAACATGGTCAGCTCATCGCCATTTGATTTTTTAAATGGATTCTATGATATACCTGACTCTGGTTTTTCTTTCTCTAATATACTTTGCTGTTTTTGATCTCTCCATGTGAGGTCAAGCATGATTCTTTCATGTACACATTGCATGGTTCTCACTTTGAGGGTCAATCTTTTGATTAGGTTCCATATTTCAGCTCCAAAGGTGACTATTGTACCTTCACTTAACTCATGGACGCTTTTATATACATAGTGGACGCATTCGTTTTAAACAATATATGCTACACATATATATATTATACAATATGATTTCTTCCATGAGAAATGACACCAAAACTTCAGTAAAAGAACTAAGACTATCAATCTGATTTCAATATTACTGCTATTGTGAACTCACATGCTTGCAAAAGGCATAAATATCAATACGAACAACTTTTCTTCTTTTAGGGCTTCCATACTTCAAATTTATGAGCGTTAGCTTTTTGTGACGGCTATACAAATATATCCCCGAAATGTCTGTACAAAAGCAGGTATATCTTTCTTTATCAATGTTTTCCCGTCACTCTGTTCCTATAAATCCACAATCTTATGTACTTAATGGTTTGAGCCGGGAGAACGAAGAACGTGGTCTCACATGTATGTATCACATGATTAGAATAGTAAATTGCTTCTGATTAAGCTAGCCTAAGCATCTGAGTGTTCAGCTCTGAATAAAACTATAAGTATAAGAGAATAACATTTGTTGCCGAAGTAATTCTATGGTCCTATTGCAGTAGAAAACATTTCTATAAAACTTAATTCGTGGAGCCAAAGCCGTGGTTTCTTTTACGTATTTCAAAAGATAAGAGCACCGTAATTGGTTGCTTATCAGACACCATGAAATTTGATTCAATCCACCATTGAAGGTAGTTTTCAAAGCGCTTTGTCAAAATAACGTTTGCTCTTTTAGTGTGCAGCTTTTCCTTTTCAAAAATATCGACTTATTTAATTACCACCACACCAGTATGAATAGCACGTTCGAATCTTTGTTTTTAATGGTGAATAAACTCTACACATTGACAAGTTCGGCTATTTGATTATCAGGTCTAATTTTAAAGTTGACTCATCAATGCAGGGTTTTTTTGGTTTTGTTTTTTTTACAATCGGTAGTTAACTGTATTTAAGAGAGGAGAAGGTAAGAACTCTTGCTTTTCTGTGAATAATTAATTTAGAAAGTAAAGAATTGATTAAACAGTATTTTCGCTGTTCATATAAATACGTCTACTTTTCTGCGACTGCTGTAGAGAATGAAGTCAGCTTGAAGAGTGTTTTCGCCTGAAGACTTGAAGAATTACTGTTCGGTTATCCGACGTAGAAGCCATGAGCTGAATTCAAAATGGAAGACAAACCATTAAAAAAATAGATAGAAAGGTCTGGTTAGTCAGTCAATAAAGAGCGTCACGAGACTTATGTTTCTTGGTAGCACGTTGGGGTGATCAATCAAAAAATTGGAAAGAGATGTGTACAATGTAAAAGTTACTTCTTTCAGTTTTTGTAGGGTAGTGATCACTATGAAAATTTGGATAAATGAAAAACAAAAAACAAAAAACAAGAGGCTTTGCTGTCAAACAGAAACTAAGGGATTATTTTTGCATAAACTTATATCACAAACCCAATATTAAAAAACCTTATCTGTGGAGGGAATTCAAAACTAACAAACAAACAAACAAGCGTTTGTTTTCTTGATATAATAAGGCGTGAATGAAAATTTTCAGCCCTCTAACTCCATTAGGGAATTCTCATATATATATATATATATATATATATATATATATATATATGCATATATATATATATATATATATATATATATATATATATATAACCAGCCAGCCAGCCAGCCGGACCAACCCCAAAACAGAATAGACCTTAAATGGCAGTTCTGATTGATGGTTTTTAATTACTGTCATGTTATTCGATAGAAAAGCCACGAGCTGAATTCAGATTAGAAAGCCAACGATCAAAACAATAGATACACAGGTCTGGTTAATCAGAATGCAACCGAACACAGATAAAGGAATCATTTAGCATAAACTTACATTGCGAATTGAAAACACCACAATAAACCTATGTGGGGGGAGGGGGGTTTGAAAAACAGGAAAAAAGTTTTTATTGATAAAGTGAAGTGTAAATGTTTTAATCTAAACCCTCTCGCTCTATTAGTGCAGACTGTACATGCGCTACATACATACATAAATAGCCAGCCAAACTACCTCAAAGATTGAAGAAACCTATGCTGATAGTTTTTAATAGATATGTAGTATATAACCTTCAGTATATACGTTTAAAAATCAGATGGATGCTCTGCATAGGTTGGTTTAGCGTAGATCCACGATGGAGCCACTCGGTGGAAATTGAACCAACGATTTTAGTAATCGATTTATTTGTCTGTAGTCATTTCTGTACGGCAGGCGTCCTCGTAGTGACGTATGCGTGGGCAGCATTCTCTCACTCTCTATATATGTGCACCTGTGTAAATAAGTACGGGATTCTGTGTAGAGATGAACATGAAAATATAACTACACGTGTCTACATGCGTACATAGGAAGCGAGATTGGAATAGATATACATAAAAAGATTATATTTACGGAGGAGGCTAGACGGAGGGGTATATGATGGATAAATAAATGCCTTGCCAGGTAGATAGATACGAGAATAGATGTATAAAGAGAAAGAAAGTGATGAAGATAGATAAAGGAAGAAAGGGGGCGAGGAGGATAACAATGAATTATATCAAGGACTGCTGGTGGTTTGATGAGAATCTGAAAAAAAGGCCCTGTCAAGCCAACGGTAACTTTAATCAATAATCAGATGGATCGTTGTAATTTCAATCTTCTTTTCTGACAGTGTCTCACTAATCAAACATATATATATATATTCTAGGAAGCAAATATATATATATATATATATATATATATATATATATATATATATATATATATATATATATATATATACTGAACAGATATGTGAACAACTCTCATTCCAAGTGCTTTCAGGTCATCCACTAACGACTCCAAACACAGTCCCAGCCCATTCACTTACAGCAAACATAACTACTCCACTAAGAGGTTTTCCTTTCATTTTAATTAGCTAGCTGAAGGTACAGGGTCGTTTCGTACAAAACGTTCGTGGATAAATACTCATTAACCCAATCTGTGATTTTATCATTGTCTATATGCTTTCAATATATATATATATATATTATTACACATGCGCAAATATAGAAATAATTGTTTATATATACATATAAATGTGCATATAGATTCACACGTATGTATATATGTATATACACACATGTGCACATACATACATATATACACATATTTGCATATACATA
>OY735220.1:5252603-5320103 GCA_963457665.1 Thysanoteuthis rhombus | reverse complement strand
TTTTTTCTGGTCACTATGAGGAGTGTTAAAATCCCCGGGCCTGTAACTCCATTGGTGCGACCCGTACCCACGATAGATACATATCCAGATAGACAGAGCAGTTTAAAAACTGTTGAAATCTGTGTTGACAGTTTTGGAGACAGATTCGGTTCACGATTTCTGATTGAAGGTGAACAAAGAAGATGAAATAATGATAGAGTAAAAAAGACAAAATTGAGGAAAGGGGATATGACAAAGGATCACTGAGTAAAAAGGTGCAGAATCAGGGCGAAATTATCGGATAAAATCTCAAAACAGTTGCTGCAACAAACAGATTACGTTTCTTTCTTACTGGAAGTTTGTGCAATCACTGATTGTCAATATCTGGAAACGCTTCATCGAACGCTTTTTTCTGGAACCTTTTGTAAGTAGACGCTAACGCAAGGAGATTACTTTCAGCGCAAGCACAACGATATCTTTTCATGAAATCCGTGATAACGAGGATGGTGGCTCTCAATCAAAATTATTGATCCAAGATCGCATAAGCCACTATCCAAACAATATATACATATATATATATATATATATATATATATATATATATATATATATATATATATATATATATAAATTTCATTTCTGATTGCCAAAATATATGGATTCCGTCGTAACAAATCTTTTAACTATGATCAAGGTACATGCGCAGATTCTGTAGGTCATTCTCCCATGGCAAGAGATTTTTACAATTGTTGATGTTGATAATTGAATGCTAAGTGACACCAAGTCCGTTTGGTAGACTAAACTACCTTCTGTCACATGAAGCCGTTCCTTGAAAAAATTCAGAATCATCTTCAAGACCAATTATGGAAATAATCCAGAATTGTATAATCATATATATTATGTTTCGCAATTTTCGTGATTTTTCCTTGGTTGAAAATCTATTTCCTTCTCTTCATGGATTTCATTGGTATTAACGTCATTAGTCAGACACTAATGTTACAGTGTCTAGACTACTAATCAGTTGTTCTAATCACAAATACTATTTTGAAATACTGTATGTGTTTTTGAGTATATAAAAGCGTATGTGAAGTTGCGTATGCATGCACACATGTGCCTGCATTTATTTGTAAATTTGCCTCGATGCAAAGTTATATGTGTATGAAAGGGCCTGTTAACATATGTCACTGCATTTATGATTCCAATTGTTTGTATCTGTTGATTGTGAAAAATGTTTGAAAAAAAGAGTGAAAGACGGTTCCCATCGATGGAAATTGGTTGCTAAGCAATAGTAACGTCAGCAGTTAAAGGCTTTTAAAACATGTTGCTTGTTGCCGCCATGAATGTAATGGCGACGTCGGAAGTGAACGATACGAAAATAGCACGGGAGATGTCGATTCTTGAAAGAACACAGGGAAAAATCTAAAAAGAAAACAATTAAAAAAAAGGCAAAAAATTGAACGGAAAAAAACCCAAAGAAAGAATAAAGACAAGTTCAAGTAAAAGCCTCGAAAGCGTAATTATTTGCCGTTGATCTGATGAGAAAATTGCATAATTAGGTTTGCTCTTTGATCTTGGGTGATGTGAAACCACGAAAAACATTAACATACAAAATCCCAATGTGTTCATCTACGCTTCTACAATCGATATATCCCCCAGATAGTCACCTATGAAAATGAAATACGGAACTTGACCAAAAGATTGGTCCTAAAACTGAGAACTATGCAACGTGCACGGGATAGAATCACGATTAACTTCACATGGAGAGATCACAAGACAGCACAGTATTCAAAAAAACAAACAGGAGTCAGTGATATTATAAACACCATGAAGAAATCAAATGGCAATGGGCTGGACATGATGCAAAAATGTCAGACAACCGCTGGACATCACGACTCACAACGTGGATACCCAGAGTTCATATATGAAATTGTCGCCAGCAGGAAATGAAATGGCTAGACAAACTTCCGAAAATACTGCCCTCGTGACTTCCATGATCCAAACGTCTGCAGAATCTTAGGGAAGGTCCATGTGAAACGATTTATCATTTATCATAAACTCCAGATTGAACATCACTGATACAATAAGCTTGGGACCAGCGACAGAGTAAAAGATTTTTACCAATCATCAGAGCTTAGAGTAAACATTACAAAGTAATACTTGTACACGACAACGAAAGAATCAAACGAGCATTTTTAGAAATAGCGATTTATTGGAAATATTGAGAAATATCTATGAAAATTAATGTGAATATTTTTAGATACCATAGCCATAGAATATTAACTAGCAAATAAAACTAATAAATTTCCAAAGAGAGCAATATCATACTTTATTTCTTGAGTTTTTCCAATTTCAAAGTAAAGCATCTATACGAATCCAACTGTATATGGTTTTAAAAATAGTGAACATGATTTATATCTCCAAAGACTGATCTTTAAAATGTGTAAAACTCAATGCAAGCAAAATTGCGTAAGTAAAATATATCATCGAATTAATTCAGCCGAACACCAGCTTCAAATCACTGCCACGAATCATCAAAGCTGTTATTGAATCCTGGATCAGTGAGTTTTTATACTGTATATGCTACGACGCAAATATCAGCGCTCGCTAGGTGGCTATTCAATCTTTTGAAGGCACCGTTTTCTCTGTCTTTTAGAGAGCTTATATATTCATTCTCTTACAGCAATTAAAGAGAATACTCCCAAAAGCAATAAAATTTTTACGATGACTCAATAAATTTCATACCAAGACTTAAGAGAAACTGTTCTATTCAAACGAAAATCTAATCAATTTCTTAATTAGATAAATTTTCCAAAGCGTACTTGACATTTCTAGCATTAAAAGTAGTCGGAAAAGGGGGAAAAAAATAAAAAAAATCTAGCTGCTTCTAGCCATATTAGCCATGCAGGGAGATAATCTTTTTCAATATTTACACAAGTCTTTTAAGACCTTATTTGCAAGTATAACCCTTGACTGACTAAAAGATGCCAGTTTTACTAATATCTGATTTGTAGTGCTTCAATTAGTGTTTGTATTCCAATCAACTTCTACTGACGTCCTGTTTGGACAAGTGTTGGTTAACAAGAATAAAACCGAACACATCTGTAAATAGTGCCAGAAATAAATCACAGAGCTTCTTAATGATCGTTATTTCCAGAAACAAATAAGACAGTGGCTAAAAATAACACAAGCAAAACTTGCAATTATCTTAGTCCGTGACAGCCCTGGATTTATCATCAAGCAAAATAAGTACATGCTTAGGGAATCGAAAGACAAGAAGGCAAACACGGGTTTCTTGCTGTTTCCTGCGTTAATTTATCATGTTTAACATGAGAGTTTAAATTTAAGATTTGATTTTTCTTTTATATATTGTGATAATTCAAACATTTAAACGATTCAATCATCCACAAAAACGCCATTGTAGAAAACTGGTCATTATGCAAACAAAAGTTTCGTTGGTGAATATTTGGTTTAGTGAAATAGTATATTTTTGTAGGTAAATGTTTTTTTTCCAAACGTATTTTGATGCGTCATAAGTGAATATAATGTCCATTTTTTCAGGAAGATTTCACTTTTGAAAATTATGTCAGTTAAGCAACGGGGTGGGGGTACAATTATTGGACTGTGCTAAGGGGGACCAAACGATTTTTATCCGGTCCTGACTGCAGATGGAAAAAAAAGAGTCATTGCAATTCTAAGGCTGAACTGCAAATGACGGATATTTCCACCGTCCAATATTCAGAGTGGCGTAAAATAAGCTGAACAGCTTTCTTTGTAAGCACTTCACTCATCCATTCGAGGGTTTCCACTCATTTCTATACTACTTTATCCGTAACTTCAAGCGGAAGGGTCCATTAATTACAGAGAAAGAAATGTCCATCGTATTTTTTGCCATCATTCGATATCAAAGTTATTGAAAGCATTTAAATCACGGCAGCTGAGTTACCCCGATGATAGTTAAAGGTTTTATGTCTACAAAAACTGAGGTTATTTCAGTTTACAAGTTGGTCTGGCTGACTGACTGGCGATTTATACATCCAGCACAAAGGCCGCACAAATAGAGCTACAGGGATGAGAATTAAATTTTACCGTTCATTATATATAAAAAAGTATTTTTTAAATATCCCCAGCAAATAGGTTTTTAGTTTGGGGTTCAATTATCAATGTATACTAAATGTATCCCTTAATTTATGTCCACTTGGTTATTGGAAGTTCAGAATTTTTACTGATTGCTGCCCAACAAAACGTGAGAGAAGCTACTTATTCATTGATCATCCCTTTTGCAATGTTTTAATAAATCCCTCCCCCAATACTGCATACTGCCAAATGATTTTAGTCATATAACGATTTCTACTAAGTGATTAACCAGACCTGTCTATCTATTTATCTATCAACTGGTGTCCGTTGTCGCTTTTTTCAGGATTTGGGAATGGAACAACAATTTATATTCGGAATATCTTTGATGCAACCCTCGGATCCCCGTTTTCTTTCTGGTATATTATGCTGTCTTGTGATCTCTCCATGTGAGGTTGAGCATGGTTCTCTCATGCGCACGTTGCATATTTCTCAGTTTGCAGGTTTGTCTCTTTGTTAGGTTACATGTTTCAGCTCCATAAGTGACTATCGGGAGGATACATTGGTTGTATACTCTTCTTTTTAGGATTATTGGGATCGTCTGGTTTTTGAATGTTAAGCTTGCTTTGTCAAAGGCATGCTATCTTAGGTTAATTCTCTGCTTGATTTCTTTTTTTGTGGATTTCATAGAGATCCGTGGTCCTAGGTAGATGTAGTGGTGTACTTTCCCCGTTTACCCTTTATGGACCATAAGATTCCAACTTTCAAACAATTTACCCCCGGTGAGAGTATCTGATTTGGGAGCGGGTTCGAATGCCACACCCCTCTCTCTATCCTATAACAATTTTTTTGTCACGGCTAAATATTAATTTTCCTTGAACCTAATTGTCTCCAAATTTCCAAGTTGTAATTCCTCTTACGTTCCTGGGCTGAATTGCTTTTTACTGTTCTTCAATCTGAATCCATCTAAAGCTGAACTTCCTCTTCACTTTGTTTTCGCATTCCGAATGCATGTGCTTAAATCTTCATATCTGGTAATTTGAAATAGAAAGAATACTATTTTTGGTATTTTCAAAGCAGCGCTCAATGAGAATTCTCTACGAATGTCTGATAATAAATATAAATTGGACCCGCCTTTGATGGAAAAGAGATATTGGGAGGAGTCAGATATCTTTTTAAATCTCACTAACTGCCGGTTCTTAAAAGACGCATACACTTACAGACCAACAAACGAAGTTTCGGAAATAATTAGATGGAAATTGTTTGAGTGCCTGAATTGCAAATACCACTTGATTTATGATCGGCAGGACAGCTGCAAGAATCGATACAAAATTAACAGTATTGATTATCAGGAAGCCTCAACTTGTAATCATTCAACTCATGAAATTTGACTCTTGGAAATAACCAAATTAGGGCAGTAAAACCTGTCGACTATTATCTAAATGTCAGACCGGCTGTTTCGATCCACGAGATAAAATCCACTAAATTTGACTGTCCTTGAGTTGGTGACCTGCTAACAGTGCTTTGATATTATCTACTTAGATGACACGCCACGTGATTGTCTGTATTTTCCGCCAGTAAAATTTGTCGAGTTAGAAAACTGATACATGCTCATCTCACTTACTGTCCACCTAAACTGTCAACTGGCTGGCTAGCTATGTATGTATGTATGTATGTATGTATGTATGTATGTAAGTATGTATGTATGTATAATGGTGGTAGAGGGCTGAAAAATCAAACATTTTCTCCTTATTATATAAACAATGTATCCCCCCAATTGTCACTTATGGACCTGAAACATGGAACCTAACCGAGAGACAGACCCGAAAATTGAGACCCGTGTAACGTGCACATGAAAGAATTATGCTGGGCCTCACACGTAGAGACCACAAGACAGTACAGAACATCTGAGAAAAAACAAGAGTCAGGGACATCATAGAATCCATTAAAAATCTCAAATGGCGGTGGGCTGGCCATGTTGCAAGAATAAACGACAACTGATGGACATCACGACTCACGACATGGATCCCGCGGGATCACATGCACAACCGAGGCTGGCAGAATATTAGATAGAGAGACGAGCTAGACAAGTTCAGGAAGTACTGGCTTCGCGATGCCCATGATAGAGGAGTGTGGCAAATCCTGGGGAAGGTCTATGTTCAACGACGGACGTTGAAAGACTGATGATGATGATGATGATGATGATGATGTCTATCAAAATTTATTTCGAACTCCATAAATTGGTTATAGTGAGGGGACAATTTGTAATGTAAGTTTATGCTAAATAATCAATTAGTTCAGGTTCAGCGGAATTCATACTTGTCTTTTGAAAATACAGACGTTTCTTGTCCAACAAAACGCAAAAGAAGTAAGTTGTTCATTAATCATCAATTTTTCAAATTTTCCGATCAATCATCTCGAAACGGCATTCTGCCAAAAGAAGTTAGTCACATGATGGTCTTAATCAAATGACTAACCAGACCTCTTTATTTAAAAAAAAATGGCCTGGAAAATCCGAATACAATCTGGTCGAACACCAGCATAAAAATCCAGAGCAACGTAATTTTTGCAATTGCAAAACTATTTGAATACAGCAATCATTGTTGACGGCATAGGTGAATGACTGAGCAAATGAATTTATATTTCATTTACAATGAAAATGGCGCTTATTGCAGACTTTGTATATTTCGCCCTCTTCGACTACGAGGTGTTCTTTAGTCCGTATTGATTCTCATAGATTTTCTACCGATAATAAATCAAATCGTATTTGCAGTCCAAGCACGCAACACAAACATTTACCATCTAATTATACCAGAGCCGGATTAGGCTGGTGCAGCCCAAGTAGCAAATGTTATAATGGAGCCATGAATTGGGAGAATACATATAAGTATTTAATCACATACATTTCCACTCGCATAATAAAGTAATTCAATTTTTTATTCGGCAATTTTCTATTCGGCTATATGACAAGACAAATATGTCTGTCATTCCAGTAATAGAATTATTATTTTTTCGTTCAGATCTACGTGAAGTGATCAGATTTAAGTTTGAAATATCTCCGTAATTTATGTATTGTATACGTATCACTTAGATACCACTCTCCCACTAGTTACTACGTTGAAGTAATTAGCTCAATTAAAGGTAACAATCGCGAAGAATTGTTAATTTCGGAAACCGAGTCGTTCATAAAAGTTGAAGGTATATAGAACTGCAGTAATAGAGTAAGTGCAGAATCACTCAGTTGTAATTGATAGTTTTCGAGCATTCAGTGTGGGGCCATTGGAATTTCAGGGCCCGTGTCATACATAACTTTTGCTACATTGATAATCCAGCATTGAATCATATACGACCTCGGCGAATATAATCAGCATTATCTGAAGGTTTGTATCGAAATCTACCTCGCATATATCGTAGAAAAATCTCTTCCAGACAAGGATATGTTGTCAGTCTTATACTAATGTTCACATCCATCTCAAATAATTCACGTACACATACGGAAAGAGCGTTTCATATTACCTTCTGTGAGTTGAAACAATCAGCTTGTCTTATAAATATTGGATCTTACAAAAATTCAAAATTCGAGAAGCATATCCTTAATCAGCTTTACTGAGATGGAGATGGTATTTTCTCCATATCGTCTACAAGGATAAAAAAACCCAAAATGAAACCATCTATAAATATTCAGATAAACAATACGTATGGAAATGTTTTGTTTTGGATTTGATGTAATATTTTCGTTTGTCTGGATTGGTACAGTTTCAACTTGAGTAGATTTTGAGAAACAAACAATAATTTCCCGATTTATTTTGGATATGAAATTTGGCAGTACTTTTCAATGGATCAATACAGGTGTCCCTTATTCGTCTGCAAAACAGCCGTCTCGAATACTCAACTTGTTCGTTTCCATTTACAGAACGTCTGAGATACGGGCAACGTAGTCAGATTTATCTTCCATCTGAACAAAATGTTGTTCGAAGCAGTGGCTGCATTTTTCAAGCATTCATTCTGCTACAACCAATGTTATAATAAAAATACTTAGAGACACAAACCAACACGCTACATTAGTTGAGAGTGGTTTCGATTTCCCCCTAAGACAAAACCTTTTAAGAAATCGAAGCTACTTTCCTATGACAGACAGTTTATAGGAACAGTCTACACACGCACACACACACATATATATATGCACACACACACATATATATGTATATATATGTATATATATATATACATATACATATATATATATATATATATACATATATATATATATATATATATATATATATATATATATATATATATATATATATATATATATATATATATGTGGGGGGTGCGAATGGGGATGGATCCAGAAGTCCGTATCTTAGCATATTAACTGAATTTTGATCTGAAGTTTTCATTGTATAAATTTCGATGTAAGTGCTCGATGGAGAAGCGTTGGGTTAAGTGCATTGGCAAGGAAGAGGATCATGTTGGAAACGAATATTTTTGTTTAAAATAAGGCTGCAGATTTATTGATGCACCTAAGTCTATTTTCAGAGTACATTCTCTCAGAGCAGAGAAAAAAAAAGATCAACATGAATCGGATGGAAAACTAGAAGGGAAGGATGTCATACAAAAAGTCGTTCAACAAAAGCGGAAATGGGCTGGACAGTAAGCAAGGAGAGATGGCAGCGGATGTATCAAGAGAATGACTGACTTGTGCTCATGGGATAATGAACTCAATTGGAAAAGACCAGACATGAAATGGATAGAATGAGATAGAAATATTCGCCGATAAGACATGACAAAGGTTAGTACAATCTCGGTCACGATGGAATGAGTTGTAAAAAGCCTTTGCCCAGCAGTGGAATCATAATGGCTGCTGCTGATGTTGATGATGATGGTCTTATTTAAACGTCCTTTGCATTTGAACATGGTATACGTTGATAAGATTTTAGTTTTTCTCATCACTGGCCACCGACTTTACTACTACTCCATCACTATTAGATTTAGTTGACAACAACGAACGGATTTTGGTGGGGACGGGTGTAATAAGACAAAATGATTATTAAATTCTGGATTTGGCACTTTCTGATGTAAAAATTCTTTAGAAAGTATCAATCATCAGTCTGTATTTTATGAATCAAGAAATAATGGAGAAATAGATTGTTTGTGTTTAGGAATTAACGCAGCCGTTATAGATACAGTAGGGCTATTATGTTCAAGGTATAGATGAATTACTATTTTATTATGAAAATTCATTGAAAATGATTTTTTGCGATGGACAATCCTAGATGCTGCTGGGTCAAAATCTGCTCGAACTTCGATCCTGACCAAAAATAATAGCTACAACTATATTGTACGTATTATCTAAACATAATAACATGAATTTTCGTAGATATGTATGATTTGTCAGTTGGGATCAGTCAGTAAGAGAGCCGCCTACAGATCACGCGGTTTCTGATTCCAAAGAAAGGAAATGTTAATTATTTATATTAGACTAAAGATTGTTACAGTAATTATTGTATAGTAAATAAATAAAACAAATATTTTTGTTCTTATATATGACTTATCAATTTTAAAGACAGCTGCAAACCAAATTACTTGGTCGTAACTTCAAATCATTGTAAGGAAATGTTGATTCCATAAATCAGTTTCGTTCAATTTGATGTGACAGCGAAGAGTTTACACCCCTAAATTGTTGTTATCACAGAAGGAAACAAAAGTCTCTTCTATCATTATATACGAGATTATGAAAGTGCATTGTAGATTGTTTTATTTTAGAAATGCACTACGCACACACACACACACACACGTATTTATATATATATATATATATATATATATATATATATATATATATATGTAGAGAGAGAGAGAGAGAATCTAGAAAGCTCTACTGTTTTAGACACGAAGCACAGAAAAAAATCCTTTTTCCTGAAGTTTTTGTCATCCAAGCCATTGTATATTATTATCTGTTTATGTATTTTATGTAATTACTTTCAATGGTTTCGATTTTTTAATAAATTTATTTTTCTATGTTTGAAATTTCCTTGTTGGAATCATCAGTTGTTTACCACGTAGCCGTTTCAGCGAAAACAGTTGTATCAACATGATTCTCTAGCAGTGTTGATCAAACACCACCTCCCCTTCAGCTACAATTTCAATATTTACCTTTATTTATTGTTTGGGCTGTGTCATTCTACAAGTAGTTGGTTTTACCATAACGTATTGTACATGGATGTTATTTCATACTAAACATTTAATTTTTTGAAGCACAGGGCTTACTTACATTGGTTACATTAAAAATGTGTTTGAAAATGATCGATCAATGATTATAAGAACAGACGTAACTCATTTTTCGTGCCAGTCCTATTGAGTGTTCACCTATGTGAATATCAGATTCATTGAGACGTTTTTAATCTCTGACTGTTTGCGAACAAACTTTTAGTGTCATCTTCAAGAATACCAGTTACACAGTATATGTATGTACGTATGTATGTAAATAGATAAATATATAGACGAATCGTCGTGTATGATAGCTAGCGATCTAATCAAGCAAGCCATTATTGCATTTTAGTGTCTCATTGGGTGTCCCATATTTGTGAACTTGTGCCAGACTGAGGTACATTTAATAAAAATCGAAAGAAGTACATAGTTAAATATGTATGTGTACATGGGAATAGATATAAATAGTAAGTATTGGTGTTAGCGATGATGATGGTCTTGGAAGCGTTAGTACTTATGTATCTGAATATAAAGTCATAGAGTATAAAGATGTCAGATTGGTGCCGATTTCACTCAATCGTGGTGATAATGAAGATTCTGTTGAAAGTTCCCGCCAAGTTGCTAAAGGTCAGCAAGTTTGACAAATGTCAAGATGACAGCCATCTTGTTTTCTTTCGGTTTGCCTTTTTTTTTCTTGAATACCGGCTTTTAACGCGTAAAATACGCAATAGACGCCATCTTTACTTTTGCCTCTGAGTCCTTTTCCTGTTCTAAAAATAAATAACACCCGGGCGCTATTTCAAAATGACTTCATATTTCGCCTTTTTCCCGATGCAATTCCTCAAATCGTTCACGGCCTGGGGCTAGCTTTTAACTTTCGATGACCCCCAAGATTTTATTGCCGATGTCAACCAGAACTCAGTCAATGCTTGTTAGTCACAAGAAGAACGACAGGATGTCATACGTTTCTTAATCGCTGAAGAACATTAAATATTCATTAAATGAATACGTGAAAAATATTGTCTAATTCTTCAGTTGAATATGTTAGTAGAAAATTAAGTTTTTCTATGTAACTAGTATTTTTAGAGTGATACCACAAGGTGGTTTGCAAGCAGTCAGTGATTAAAACCAATACAATAGATTTTTTATTCATATGGATGAACACTCAATAGATCCGACACAAAAAAAACATGTTACGTCTTTTGCTATATTCATTGATCCTTCATCGTCAAAACGTTTTTGATGTAACCTACGTAAGCGAGCTCTGTGCTTTAAAGAACTGAAATGTTTAGCATCAAATAACTTCCACACACAATACATTATGGTAATGCATTATATAAAATAACAAACTACATGTAGTATGGGGCACCCTGTGAAGATGGTGGGTAATACTTCCTTTATTTTTCCTAAAGGGTTGGTGTATGTGTGCTTGTATCATTTTCGGAATGAGTGTTAGTTGTTAGCCAATACCTTGTATGTTGGTGTTGTTGGTATTATGGTATATCGTGTCTGTGTGGTTCTATTTTAAAATCAGAGTATTTGGGGGTCATGCGGTCTGAAAGTGCCTATACCTTTGAGTTACTGCATTACACTGGGATATAAAGGCTGCTTCGACGCATTTTACCCACCATCAACCAAAAAGACTTGATGAAAACAACACACCTACTTCTACCCAGCCCCACATATACCATCATCTATCAATTGATTGCTAGACACCCCCTCTCCATCCAAAAATAAAAAATACAAATAGCAAAATCCACCTTTCCCTAAAAATGACCATTTCTATTGCCTCTCTTAACTAAGATAAGTCAAACACCCACAGAGACAAGTAAAATACATCTCGTGACCCCATCTCTCATAGACCAATCTTATTTCAAACCAAATGTCACCCTCAATTACACAGATATAAGAACCTACCCTCTCTCCACTATCAAACAGCCAAACACAGAAATAATTCCACATTCTCCTCTTCAGCATCGATATGTAAACAGCATATTTTCCTCTATAAAACCGCTGCAAACATTATCCTCTCTAAGAAATTGGCTGACACCCCTCGAAATGCATCGAACTACACTCACAGAATAATAATAAAAAATGAGATTTAAAACCCAGTTCTGTGAGTTTTTCACTTCACCTTCCAATAATCATTTTCTGCTACATTCTGTCAGATCACTTCACATCCAAAATACAATCATATGTATATATATGCACATATATTCGTATATATATATATATATATATATATATATATATATATATATATATATATATATATATAAGTTAAACGTGCATATATAAATACATATTTATATATGTAGGTATATATACGTATGTATATACATTGATGTATGTATATATATACAAATGCATATATGAATATGTATATGTATATATAAACATGCATAAGTATACATGTATATGATTATAAATTGTGTTGTATTATATTGAAACTCATATTTAAAATGATCTTCCGTTATTTCAGGAAAAATGTATCACTCACCCATTACAACGTGAACATAAAAACAATTGAAGAGAATATGGCTGCTGCAGGAATCGAGCCTGCGACTGATAGAGTAGCTACTACAATGTAGCGCTGTTCTGACCATTGGGCTAAAAAGCTACCAGTAATGCGACGGCCAAAATAACTTTTTCCACTCCAAATTTTCAGTCTATATCTGTTCTATTAGTTTCTTTCAATGCAACGATGGTGTTTTCAAGAAAAAAAGATTTCTTGATATATATATATATAAACATATGCGTATATATACATACATCTAGATGTATGTGTATGTGTGTGCAAATATGTATCCATCTATATTCATGTATGTATATATATGTATCTGTCTGTCTGTCTATCTTTTTCTTTTTGCATATATATGTATAAAAGTATAAATATATTTGTGTCTATGTATGTATGTGTATATATACATATATATATAATCATATACGTATATATACATACATATATATATATATATATATATATATATATATATATATATACATATTTATGTACATGTATACATATAATATTACATATGTATGCATCTGATATTTACATATAAGTATATGTACGTATGTATACATTTATATATATATATTCATATATAATCTCTCGCTCTCTCTCTCTCTCTATATATATATATATATATAAATATTTGTAAAGAAGTAGGCGTTTTGCGTTAAATGTGAAGTATTTTTCATGTTTTGTGATGACATTTGCAACCAACCACTTGACAGATGTGACCAATCAATCATCGAACGAAAACAATACACGATGTAGCCCGACGGTGGCTGTCAGGAACCATTTTAGTTGATCTCAGCCAAAAATGATTCAAGCAACACCGAAACAGTTACAAAAAATACACCAAAGAAGTAAAATACATTGAAGAAAAGTTATTATTATAAAAATATCAGCGATACAAACTGTTCATTTTTATTAGACGAAGCATTGTCAATTGTTACCAATTTATTTGTTTTTACGAAGTGTTATCTACATCAGTTGTGATTATGAATAATTTTTGATGTGATTAAGATGTGCGGAATATACTTCATACTTACATATCCCAAAGCGGGATACGCGTCATATTTGCTATTGTAGATATCTCAGAACAAAGAAATCCCATTCGTCCGAAAAAGAAGGTTATATGGAGCTAGAACATGGAGGCTAACCTCAAACAGATCCGTGCAACGTGCACAAGAGAGAATCATGCCCAGCATTACATAGAGACCTAAAGATATAGAATTCATTAAAAAATGAGCCAATCACGGTGCAAGAATTCGAGACAACCACTGACGACAACTTGGATCCCCAGTGATCATATAAGAATCTGTAGCCAGCAAAATATAAGATGGCCTGACGAATTAGACAAGTTCAGAGCGTATTGACTCTGCGACGCCCATGATAGGGATATCTGGTGAATTTCGGGGAAGGTAAATATCCAGCGACAGACACTGAAATACAGGAGATGATCATCAAAACCATGAGAGATTTTCATTAGTTCTCATTATTAATTAATTATACGAAGTATTCTTATTCTTATTCGATTATTAGGTTTATCATTATTTCACAGCAGTTGCCTGGTGATCATAGCTGGAGGCTGAGTGACAGCAAGTGTCCTCAGGCTCCCAACCCTCCTCTCCACACTTTCACAGTCCACAGCAGTGCTGTGGTTCACTTTTTCACGCCGGTTGCCCGATCGTTCTCACCGAAGGCTGAATGACTGTGAGTCACCTCAGGTCTTCAGCCCTCCTCTCATCTCTCCCTCACCTATCACAGTTCGTACTTCCACCATCATTTGGATGGATTTTTATTATTATCATTTCTATTACTATCATTCGAATAATAATAATGATAATGATAATAATAATGATAATAATGATTATTCAATTGATTATTACTATTACTATTATTATCGTTATTCGATTAATTAATACTATCATTTAATTGACTGTTTTCATCATCATCATCATCATTATTATTATTATTATTATTATTATTATTATTATTATTATACTATGTGAACTTTAACGAGAAATTTGTTCCATGCATTTGTAATTCTGACATTAAAATATATTTTCCCTACATTGCGACTAAAGTGCTAGTTGATCAATTTACATTTCGTGTCATACAACCTAGATGATATTTTCTGGTAAGGAAAGCTGATAAAGCTCGTCTTGAAGTCGTGTGTTCAATCGAGGGATAAGGTAGTGCATAAATATACACCAGCTCAGTGGTGAAGGATGATGTTATCATAATCTTTTAGGAAGGACAGGGGGTGGGAGCGGCGATCAGATTTGTATATCTGATATAATTATAACTTTTATCAGATTTTTGTTTATTTTGACGAAAGTTCTAAAATTTTAATTCGTGTACGAGAATGTCTGTTTTTTGATGTGTCTACGCACCTCTGTGATGCACTTTTCGGTCTGTCTGTCGGTACTTAATATGTTAGGTATCAATTTTCACAGCCCGTTCATGTTGGATTGATATGAAATTTAGTCCATCCATACCTCCATATTTCTCTTTTTTTCTTCCTCCTCCTGCTACTATCACGGATAGTTCTGGCTTTTTTAAAAATATATATACGCTGGCATCTATGGTAGCAATTGCTGTCACTGACAGACTCTCGAATCGACGTAAGAAATGCCTCAAAACAGCTCCACGAAGCGTTCTTTTTCGCCCCTTCGATGAATATGAATTCGCTTAAGTGACATCCTATTACTACATCATTAGATCATTGTATAAATTGTACTACGTCAGGAAACAAGCATGCGTGAATTACATGAACGATATAAGTGTTAAATGAAGGTTCTTTCAGGGAAGGGTTTTCAAAGATGAAAGCCTTGAAAGGAATGGGCTTCTAAAGGAATGGACTTTTAAAGGCATCAAAGATCGAACTAATGCACCAATGGTCTGACATCAGGCTTGTTTTTCTTTTACCTATATATTCCTATTCAAGGCCTAAGAGGTCATGCGATGCTTTGGTGCGCCTTTTGCATGAATTAATAATTTGCATAAGTAGCAAAACATTATTCGTTTATGGAAATGAGCGGGAATCAAGTAGAAGTCTCTCTGGATATAACGGTCCGTGAGCAAAGAGATAAAACGAGAATCGATAGAAACATCGAAATTACATTGGGAGAGAGAGAGTTGAAAGTCAGCGGCATGAATCAGAAATGAGATGAGTTGTCCCGAAAGAGACTGGGAACTGGGTACCTGTCTATCATGGACGTCGTCTATACCGATTCAACCACCAAGGCTTTGCAGCAGTGCAAAGTTAGTCTTGTAGTAACCACTTCCTTTATCCGATTATTGATGGAGATTAAAATCTTTTTAGAGGATTTAAATCGCACTAAATTAGCGTCAAATGAAATTACCAACGATAACTTTGTTAGAAAGGCGTGCAAATTGATTCGGGTTCTAAAAAAAAGAGAATTTTTAAAATAGTTATCGTACATGAACAGATTTCCCAAAGTGTTTTCGTCTTGATCAATAGTGGTAAAACTGTTTGGCATATTTCCAACAATGAAAGTTGACTGGAGAAACGTTTGAGAAGTATTGAACAATATTTCATTGATTGAATAACTACCCTTCAATCGATTACTTCGATGGAAGAGAGAATATTGTAATTGCACGTTTTCCATCATATCACTATCAGGATCAATGTAAATTGTTCCGAAGATATATTTGTTTATAGACACTGTTCGTGTTGTACTTTGAACATTTATGAAATTTTATCCGATGATTCCTTGACAGAAGTTTGGGGAATGATGTATTGGCATTATACCTGATTTGTTGGGAGTAGTATTCCTATGAGAAGGTTTCAACACAGGTTTCAACAGTTTTCAAGTTTCCCCGGTTGGCTTTGGTTGGCTGGCTTTGTATGTATGTATCATGCATACAGGCTTCATCGGAGGAGCTGGATGATTGAAATTGGAAACTTTTCCTCTTTATAATGTCAACGAAAATGTTTTCTGAATCCCCTCTCCGAAAAACGTTTAAAGTTAGGGTTTCAATATACAATCTAAGTTTATGCTAAATTGACACCTAGTTTTTGCTTGGGCTGTTTTTTTTTTTCGAAAATGAGAACTTTGATGTGAGCAAAGAAAAGGGTGCGAGAAGTAAGTTATTCATTGATCATCTAATTTTTTTAATTGCTCTCCGCCAACATGGCATGCTGCCAAAAGACGTTGGTTACTCGATGGTTTCTTATGAGTGACAAACCAGATCTATTGCTTCTTGCTTTTACAATTAAGTTTCGGTCGATATCTTCGGCCTTCTTTGCAAACATAAGATCTTTAAACTGACGCTGGGTCATTTACCAAATTTAATTCACTAATGTTGGAATTGCGTGATATTTTGAGGTAGAATTGCTATTCTTTTTGGCTTCCCGATGATATATAAGGATCAAGAAACGACTGATAATAACAACTGTTATTTGTTTCCTGTAAATTTAAAGGATACAACAAAGTAAGTGAAAAGTTTGAAGTCGGGTGTTTTTCTCTTTTTACTCACACCACACAGATTTAGCGATGGCTTTCCCATCTACTTATACAATTCACCCTGTACTATATTTTCTGCCAGCGTCATTTGTCATTTTAAAGGGAGATCACTCTTGAATGCTAAACAAAGATTAATCTCCCTTATTTATTTATTCATTTGGAAAATGCATCGGAATTCTGAGTTCAATCTGATTGAAAAACAAAAACAAAATAAAAACAAAACAAGAAGCTATGGAGGAATGTAATGTTTTTGATATTTTTTAAGTACAGCAAAATCGCAATATTATTCAAATACTTGCGTCTTTTTCTGACGATATGAGCAAATTAGTTTCTAACAAATCATCTGGCCGAATGGTGCCTGACGTCAGTGTTTGTGACCCGAAATAAAATGAATGAACAAATAAACAAATGAAAACTAAAACCTAAAGCAAATAAGACATGAACAATAACCAAACTGTTTATAACTTAGAGAAGACCAATTACCATTCCAACATTTGTTGTTTTCTGATTATGTTCAAGATAGCAACTTGAAAAGAAAACATCAATGTAACATAATAAATAGTTTTATAGTAGTAGTTTATACACGACTAATTATTGAAAATAGTAGTATAGTTTATATACTACTAATTATAGAAAATAATTTTAATTTTTGTATCTCAATGAATAGTTATAATTTCATAGTTTGTTTTTCTTGGCCCTTCTGAGATGCGCACAGATATCATGCACTGAGTTATCCGCGTACTTAGAGGTCATGCATCGAGATGTCGGTGTTCAGACATCGGTGCTAAGTAGACGTGCGCGGAGAAGTCGGTGAACCATCAGTGTTACAACCTACTCAGACTGCTTTGAATAACAATTATTTTTGCTTTTCTGTTAAGACTTGTGAGTTTTCCTTCGTTAAGCACACATCAGGGGAGCAAAAACACCCAGCCAGGTCAATAATGAGACAAATCAGTCCTCAAAAAAGAAAAACGAGATTTCGAAGGCGTCTCCCAATAAAGTCGACTATAAGCTGATTAAATATTTCCACTCCAAAGGCAAATATTACGTTCCTTCTCGGTCACTAATTCGGTTGCTTCTTTAATTCCTGTGCACCCTTTCGTCTTGGGCCTTTATTCGTTGTTTCATGCCTTCTCTTCCTCCTCCTCCTCCTCCTCTGTCTATTGATTTCTTCCTTGATCGCCATTTTCTTTTTCATTTATCTGAAGATTAGCATCGATTTAATCCATCCTTGATATTAGAAACTGTAATCCCGAACTGGTTTCTTCAGTTTTCAAGTCAGTCCTGCTGGCTATGTATGCTTGTATTCATGTATGATGCGTGGAGTTGCACCGATGTAGCCTGAGGTCTAAAAACATTTACTCCTTATTATGGCTACGAAAACGGTCTTTTGTTTTTTCTTCCCCCTGCTACCGTAAAAAAGGTTTTATTTAGGGCTTGTTGAAAATTCAGACGTTTTAGTGATTACTGCCAAACAAAAAGCGAATGAAGTAACACATTCATTGATCACCCCTTCTTCCAATGTTTTAATTGATCAAATCCAATATGGCGTGCTGCCTAAAGATCTTGGCTATGGGATAATTCCTGTTGAGCGACTAATCAGGCCTGCTCAGTTGTGGGCCTTTTTTTTTAATTGTTTTTTTTTGTGTCTTCATCGATTCTACCCCCTTTACTTAATTCTGATCTTCTGTCTCTCGCCGTTTCTTTCTTTTTTTTATTCGTTAATTCTCATTACTTCAGCCGACTCTCTTTTTTCTCATTTTTTGGTTCTCTTTCCTAATTTCATTCAGAATTCATTCGTTCTTTCCATCCTCAGATCGAACAATCATAGCCACCAGAGGCGATAAAGTGTTTTACCCCCCACTTTTTTTTTTATTTGTGCGTATTTATGTGTACATGTTTTCCAGCGCCCCTGGTCGTACGGTTTTGTCTGCAGAAAATTTATTGCCTTGAAAATCGGAATCAGTACTCCGCTAGGCCTATTCAAAAGATTTTTCAATCTCCATGGGGGATTATTTTGACAGTTTTTTTTTTTCGATATTTTTTTCACTCTATTTTCCAGCGGAAAACGCCAGTGATGTCATAAACTAGAATATTTTTCTCATGACTTCAAAATCTGACGCTACGGTTGTTCAGTTATTGACTGTAATGGCGAGTCCCTTTTATTCTCACTCATTATTTATCTTCCCTTCATTCCTTCTTTCCTTCTCCCATTCATTCTTTCCTTCCTTCCTTTCTTCTTAGTCTCCCTTTTCTTCTCTGTTCTTACGCACACATCACATATCCTTTTTATTTTCTTCCTATTTCTCCTTTCTTTTAACCTTTCCCCCGCTACCGATTTCTCTCCCCACCTACCACCTCCAACCCTGGAAAATTCATTCTTCACGGCCTCACAGTCATTTTCATTAATTAAAACAGAACAAATTGACGCAACTAACCAGAATTTAATTACAATGGTTCTGTGATTTCTCAGCAGCGATTGGCTGGAACGTCTCAGTTGGAGGCCAGCGAATGCGCATGCGTGTTACTGCCTACTTGAATAATGATCAAGCGAGACAGAACAGTTCCCAATACATGTACAAACCTGAGCCCACTAATCATATATGTATGTATGTATCATGCGTACAGGTAGCCTTAAAGGAGCTAGAAGGCTGAAATATCCAACATTTACTATTTATATGCTTAGAAAAACGTTATTTTGCGGTTTACAAATCTCCTTTCACATGTTTTTAGTGCCAGGAGGGACTTAATTTGTAATGTAATTTTATAGTAAATCGGTCTCTCTGTTTGTACTAAGCAGTATTCCTGTTTGTGTTTTGAAAATTCAGACGTTTTTCATTGATCATTACTCAACAAAGGTTGAGAGAAATGGGTTATCCATCGATAACCCTTTTTTCAGTACTTTGAATTGATTAACACCAACTCAACACAATGCAAGATATTATTCGGTTATGAAACTACGTGAATTCGTGCGTATGTTGCTGTGAATGAGTATGACGGCCGGCTCCCAAAGGTGCAAGACACACACACACACACACATACACACACATACGCGCTTATATATATATATATATATATATATATATATATATATATGTATGCATATATATATATATATATATATATATATATATATAGAGAGAGAGAGAGAGAGAGAGAGAGACATAGACTTGCTACACAAACGCGTTATGTTTATGCCCTTTTTGCGCCTCGCAAAGTGAATGATTTGATTTACTCGGATCCCTATTCAGAGCTTCATTGGGGGGGGGTCTATTTTTCTGGTTGTAAAACGATCATCTAACTCTAATCATATTTCTTTTCTTTTTTTAATCAATTTATTTCATCCTCCATAAGGTTTGTTGATTTCTAACAAGTTGTCATGAATTACTTGGGATGTTTTAGACACTTTCTCCATCAATATTTTGTTAATCCATCAACTCTCGTGGTACATTCCTTCTCAGGAAGTACTCTTCTTTTACTTTTATCCATTCCCCGTATTAGGATTCACCTTTACATGATCTTAGTTGTTTATATTGAATTTTTTTTAATAATTTTGGTGTCTCTCTATATCTGAGATAATAATCGAAAAGTGATTAAATTATTCTTCACGTGGCTGGGGGCAAATTAGGACTGATTATAATATTACTACTACCACTTATGATAACTTAATAATAATACGGCTACCCTTGCTAGTGATGATTATAACGAGAAGAAACAATTATGGTGGTTGATTTTTGTATACTTGCATGTGTTATGTTTTTTGATATGAATTTTGAACAATGCCAAATCCTACAGCTACTTCATTTTTCTATTTAATAACTCTGTTTTTTCAGTAAAGGTGAGAATCTTTAATTTCTCATTCAGGCATGGAGTTTCATGTCCTGACATGAGTGGGTTGGATTTAATACTTTCCATTTTTCTGTGTGTGTGAGGTTGCTGTCTTTTAGGTCCCAGTAAAGTGTGAATAATGATTATTACTTTTGTATTCTTCGTTTGTAAAGGATAATGTATGGTAGGTTAATCTTGATTTAAAGGGTATTTTAGATATTCTTATATACTATTCCACATCTAATGTTTTTTTTCAAAGTTGCTATTTCAGTTTAATATTGAATATTCGATTTGAGACATTTGTTTTGCAAAAGGCATCTGTTGCTCTTTGTACGATTGGAGTCTGGTTTATCTATATTTTGTCTACTGTTTTTATTCCTTATCACTCTATCGTCATGTTCTATTATGGCTTGATGTAAGTTGTCTATACAACTATAAACAATTTTCAGTTGGCTTTTGATAAATATTTTACAGAGTGAGTTGCTCGGGGAGTTTTTTTTTCATTAGTCTGAGGAATAATCGCCCTATGCTGGGTTTTGTTTATAGATTGGAAGGCAGTGTATACCAGATGATTTTCTACCTCTAATATTCTTGGTGTTGTTGTATTTTACTCCATTGGATTCACTTTTTCATCGTATTTGAATTTTAGTTTCGGTAAAACTGCCGTCCTTTAGGGCCTTAGTGTATTTTTTCTAAAATTGTTAGATATTATTTTGTTCGAGGAAAATTATACATATATATGTATGAAAGGATAGATAGACATGCTGAATAATAAGACTATTGAACAGGAGTGTGTTCGGTGACATAAGTGAAAATCATGATTTACAACATGGATACCCAGAGATCACATGCGTCACCAAGGCCGGCAGAATACAAGATGGGGAGACGAAGTAAACAAGTTCAGAAGGTATTGACCCTGCGACACGCATGATGCAGAAGTCTGGTGAATCCAACGACGGACGATAAATGACTGATGATGAGGAGGTTTGGTCCACGCACAGAAACACTTACACACGGTATTTGTGTGTATATGAGTATGTGTTTTTATATGCATAGTTTCGTAATAAGCTCTTAGCCTGATGATGAACATATTTTTTCAACATTTTGTGCCTGAACACTCTATAGCAATCGGTAATATGTTTTGTTATTGACAAGAACAAAACACTGCTAGTTGCTGAATAATGCGTTGGGAGTGAAATGTTAAGTTCACATCGTTGTTATTCTTTTTAAAAAAATATTAATAGGTCTATTTACTCGGATTGAATATCATCAACAACGGATTAAATCTGTTTTCTATTTCTTCTTTTTGGATTCTTACAAATTGAAATATACATTATGAACTATACGTGTGTGTGTGTGTGTTGCATTGTAAGGACCTTTCTGGGTTATTTATAACGTATCAAGATGAAAGGAAAAAACGTATGCATATCATAAATTGTATGATATTTGAGGTCTGTCTCGAAACTTTTCAGCCATTTTGAATTCCCAGAGAATTGGTTGCGCAGCCTCACTGAGAAGGCATACTGCACATGTGTGAACCTTATAAGATGAATAATGGGTAATAAAGAGGAAAGAATATTGTGTTGCACCAATTCTCACGGTGGAGTGGCCTTCTTGCTTCGAAAGTCAGCTTTCAAAATTCCCAAATATTCACTTGAGCTGAAAAACTGGCCACTGGTGATAAGGGAAAATAAATAGCTACCTCAGCTTTGAGTCAGTGGGTTATAAATATTAATGAATGTAAAGAAAGTTTAGAAGAATCTTTGAGATCTGTGTTGGTCTGGTCAAAAAGTTCACTCAACTGAATACATAAATATTAAATTTGGGGAAAATAAAAGCATCAAGGTCTGTGGTCATGGAGAACAGACCAGATTTGATTTCCTGAACTACTGTTTACTGTTAATTGCTCTTTATCGATTGCCGTAACATGTCCCTGGAGAAAACAACAAAAAAATTCATTAAACATTTTAACAAGAATTTCAATGTTTTATTTCTTTTGTTCTGCAGAGTTCAATTATGTCTTAACTATTTTCCTTCGCGTGTTAACGTGTAATTTTCTTGACAAACTATATCGAGGGTCAACAAACAATGGTCCACGAACTAATTTCATCCGGTCTACCAACTTCATTGAATATGTGACTTTGTATCCATAATCATTTGTTTTTGTCGTCTTTGGTTACCGATTCTTGAAATTCAATATCGGAAAATAGAGAGAAAGTATCTTTTTTGTTGTGGCTATATATGAAAAATAGATACATACCCCGACAGAATAATTATATATGCGTTATTTGTTTTTCGTTTTTAACTCTATTTGAACCAATATCCCGTTTTTATACGTTTACATGATTTTTTCTTATCATAAAGGAGTTATTCTTGACTCACCAACGAGCTGCTTAGCTCAAATGGTAAGAGCAGCCTCACGCTATGATGGCCGCCTGTTGCAGGTTAGATTCCTACAGCATTTTATTCCTTTAATTCTTTATTCTATTTACACTGTTTAAGCTACCTGACATATTCACCATGTAAAAGTACTTTTAATCTGACGATGGTACATGCAACTATTGCATTGTAAAATATAATAAATAAATATGCTTGAAATTTATATATTTAGTATAAGTGTATTTATCTATTGGAATAAAATAAGCTTCTGCTTATTTATAAGATAAATTTCATATATACGTAAGACTTGTCAATTTGACTCAGTCGGTAAGAGAGCTGGCTACTACTTTGTTGTGATTTCAGATTACGGTAGAGATTTGTTAACATTTTACTTATTTATTAGAATGGGAAAAAATCGTATATTCCTTGTAAGCAGACTGGATTTCCTACAGCAGCATGAAAGAAGACTGTAGTACGGCCAGGTTAGTTCGTTAACCATTATTCTACGGCTGGACACCCTCTCAGCTTAGTCTACTTTGGAACAAACTCAAACTAGTTACTTATCACCTAACAGTTAGCCTAGACTGTTGTAAGGTTACAATTATGGAGCACTCAATACAGTAGTAATAGACAGAGAGACTAGCTTACTATTCATTATTCAAAAGGGAAGTAGTTTCCTAGTTCAGCTCTGAACAGGGCATCGGTGAGAAGTTACCCAGTTAGGGTCGAACTTATTTCACTAGCATGCTAATGGAGTTCGCCACTTATGATTCTACAAGCAGTACTTATGTAGATATTTACAACACAAATCCACAGGTGTGCAACATTCAGAGACGATTACGGTGTAATGCAGAAAAGGAAAATGTAGATAACGCTGCTCAAGAGGTAGGTTTGAAGTTCCCACGACTCTGAGGACACATGGAATGAGTATTGGGGAACTTACTTGGTAATTTCCCTTATCATTGAAGTATTCAAATAGGAATTATTATTAAAAAAAAGTTAACTACATTTCAGTTGTAAATAATAATCGACAAGGCTAGCTTGCTAAGCACTACCCCAAGGTCTAGCAACCCTGGCTTTTAAAAGAATTCTATTTACATATTTCACTTCTTTTAATTTTATTTACTTATGTCATTTTTGTATCTCTTTTCAACACCTATGATTTTAATTTTAATCCTAGATTTTTTTCGGAGATTTTCTGTCGTATTTGAAATTTGTTATCAGAGTCTTGAAAAAAGACACAGTTTTTTTTGTTATTTCAAATATTTTTGGCTTCTCTAATTTAGCCTCATGTTTTTTTTTCAAACATTTTTCCCCTTCCTTTCCATTTATTTTTCATCATTTGTTTTCGACGCTTTTATTCTTTGATAGATATTCTAAATAATCTAATCTATACTCGTCAAAGCTGTCACGTTTCAGTGTCAAGAATGAATGTGAATAGAGCGACCCCCTGCAGGGAGGAAAATTGATAAGGGCCCCCTAGGGAAAGGGTCAGGAATATTGAAGACTATGTATGCAAGATTGTCTGAAATAGGGTTTCAGGTTATATCAGCAACTAAAAGTAAGTATGGTATAGAAGTCTATTTAAAACATCATGTTCCGTCTAATATAAGATTTTTTATCAGAAATCTCAACGAATTTAATGCATCTAAAATTAATCTATTGATCTATTTTTTTTATAGAATGCGTGAGACTTGGAAGGTGTTATTTCTTATAATAACCAAGGCCTGCCTTGAAATAGGAATAATGTCAGTGGTTGATGATCTAATGGTAAGAACCTATGGCTTTGATTTCAGATTCTGATAGACAGTGACCCTCTCCCTTGAAAAATTGCTGAACACAATCTTTCCACTCCAATGTCCCACACGTAGCCTCAGTGGGTTTCCTACATTTGTGATCTTGTGCCTGACTAAGCTAAGAACTTGACATAGTCTGAAGAATATATCAAGAGAGACAAGACAAGAATTGAGTTTAAAATAATGTCAACAGAAATGTTTCGTAAATCGTGGTGATAGAATTCTTTTTCTAAATATTTGATGCAAACGATTACCTATTCATTTTGATGTTACCTTCAACTGAATTAGTGTCTTCTTCTTGCAACTTTTTACTCAGACCAATGACTCTTCGAAAGCAAATAGCGTTGATCGGAAAATAAGAAATAAACCCAGGTTGGGATTTGAACATTATGGGGCAGGGAGCATGGTTTACCAAATGAGCTACCAAGACTTAACTAGAGTGCAGAAGTCAAAATAACTCCCTTAAACCCATCTTTCATTCCGGCAGTCATGTTTGTTTATATTATGGTAGATTCTGTTTTTCAATACATTTATTACTGATCGATTGAGATGAAGGTAAAGAGTCATCATAAGATTGAAAAAAATGATGTTAATCTATAATACTCCATCTAATGAAGAAATAATTATAGAAAAAAAAAACCCAAAACGATTGCCTCCTTTGTCATTATTAGTAAAAATGAGCAACGGTCGTCCCTACCCAGACTCAACATATTACAAATTTCTCTTCGTCTCGGAAGTTTTTTGCGAAAACATGAAAATAAACATAGAGGCAACAAGCACCCGAAGTGGCGCTACTCACTTTGCCATATGCTGTTTTACATACAGCAGGGGTATCATTATTAGAATATGTTGAAACAGCAAGCTTACTTTTTGTTAAAGAGGTACACCTGATAAAAACTACATTCGGGCACTTGTGAGATTTTCAGCTTGACATTTCTATGAATGTTTATGACAGAAGCAATTAAGTGGTTGGGAATTATTTCGTTTCTTTAAAATCTTCTCATAATCTTGACTTCGATTTCGAGTAATAATTACGTGATTCTTCCATCCAAGCCGATTCATTTGTTGCAGAACGCCAGCTCCCTTGGTTGTTAGGGACCGTCAATCACATCTGTCATCTAATCTGTCAGTAAAGGTTTTTCCAGTTTTTTGCTGGATAGTTGGCTAGCTGGCTCTGCATATATGAATCACACGTTCAATGGAGTACCAATGGAGCTAGAGAGATGAAAATTTGAATATTTAGTCCTTATTATCTCTACATAAGATGGAGTTTTGTTTTTTGGACCCCCTCCCCGCCAAATATTTTTTTGGGGATGGGGTTCAATTTGCAATGTAATTTAATGCTGAATTGATCACTTAATCTATGTTCATCAGCATTCCTGCATGTTTTTTTTTGGGGGGGGGGGTGAATTCGGACGTTTGATCACATAGTGATCACTACCAAACAAAAGGCGAGAGGAGTGACTTATTTATTGATGATCCCTTTTTCTTCCTGATTGATCACCCAAAAGCATTAACAACATGCTGCCAAAAGTCATTGGTTGTGAAACCTTTTTTATTTGTTGTTTATTCCCTTCTTTCTTAGATTAACATTGCAAAAAAAATTGTATTACAAGGATCAAATCTGCTTCAGGCCAAGTTCATATTTTTTTTTTACAACACGTGATTTTACGTTCCCCAGAGAGCATGCGCACGTGTAACATTTCTGTGTGTGTATCTAAATGAGATTAGGTTCGCCCATTTGTCTGTATATGGCTATCTTTTGCACAGGTGAATGCATGCACGAGCGCCTCTGTGAGTGCGCATGCTCCTGTGTGGCCCGGGAGTTAATGAATGTCGTTATTCAATTAACCGGAAAATAACGATTTCAGTAATTTTTTTTTGTGTTTCGTCTTCCATTCCTCTTTGAAACAAGATATTTATAGTTACCGCATCAAATGAAGGAAACTGAAGGAAAGACTCAAAACGACATTCCATGAAAGAGTTGATTAAAGAAAACAGAGAAGTTTCTTTTTTTCGAATTCAATATTACGAAAAGCATCTTCAATTTTATATTTTTCACTGCGCAAATTTAAAACTTAGACAAGCAAGCCAAAATATGTTAAGCAAAATAAAAATTACGCAAAATAAGTTTAAAATATCAATTTAATTTTTTTTACGGGTTCTTATTTTGAAATTATGATGATGACTTACAAAAAAGACCCGTAGATTTTTATTAAGAGACAAGTTTCAACTCGTTTCTCTTCAGGCATTAACATTCGCTGCCGCTGGAGCAGTAACTGTATCTATGTGAATACTCAAGTTCATCGATCGAGTCTTTTAATTTGCTTGGCTTGTTTTCATTTTTCATGCCATATTTCTTCCTTTGCTTTCTGTGTTTTAAAATTTCTGGTCACCGTGTTTTAAAATTTGCAGCATGTATTTTAAAAAACATGCTGGGAGTATTTTTTTTATTTGCTTAGCTTATCCCTAAATTTGCTTGCTTTACTTTTTAATTTGCTCGGGGAAAAGGTATAGATTACATCCAGTTTTACGCTGTAAACAATTATGATATCGAATAAGTTACATTTAGTCGAATTCGGGAACCAAGACAAAAACCGCTGCTGAACATATCACTATTTTGAGGGGTGCAGCTTCATTGTACAGGAAATCAATTTTTCTCTTTAGGTTAATGTCTGTGTTAACCCTTTCAAGACTAACCTATTAAGGTGCTTAATGTCTGAAAAGAACATTAAAAAGATTTTTTAATAATTATTAATGATTTTTGGCTACTTTATACTTCATTTTCGTTTGCTATCAATCACAACTAAACTCAGACCGGTTATAAACTGCAGGAGGTAAATAAATTAACAGCACAGATCAGGATTAAGAACTACCGACATTTTAATTCGGACGGTGGCTCGATTAAAGCCTGGCCGCTCCAACTACAGAGCTACGGGAACTAGAAGCAAAAGAAAGTCTCGATCAAAAGTTTAAGTCATCCCCAATCAAGATCTCGTCTGTGCCATATATATATTTTTATCAACTCGTCATTCAGGATCGGTAAGAGTTGCGAGGAAAGGCGACGAGAATGGCAATAGAAGTTGATAGTAGAAAAAAAAAACAATGATATATTATACTTGTTTTGAGCATGCTATTTAAATTCTCTGAAGTTTTAAGTTACGTCTATTTTTTGAAAGCTTCTCTTCATCTAGTTCCAAGGTACAGGAATAAGGGCCTCAGTGAAGATTGAAATCACTACACTTGCGAAATGGTATGTGAGACAAGATTTCTAGCCGTCGACCCGAGGTAGTTGTCATTTATATGCCAAAATAAAATTTAAGTTCTCTTTTTATTTTTCCATACTAATACAAGAATACACAATACACAGATTGGCGTTAACATTGATATGGTATCCCAGGGGGCGAGGCTTCGATTCAGGTGACAAATACCAGTTGAAATGGAATGAGCACATCGTTTGCCTTTGCAAGATCACAAGGAGAGAAATATAGATTGTTATGTCCTGGCCAGCTGTCACCATTGTTCAGTGTGTGAACTCCATGAGTCGACATTTACGTTGGAGTAGTTCGTCGTCCGCACCGATGGATGAATTAATTTTCCTTTTGAAGCGTCAACCTCCGTTCGCCGCCATGTTGATTCGATCCGAGCAGAGGACAGGCGAGAATAAGGATGAAAATCGATCGGTCGGTCGGTATGGTTGGTTCTTCAGTGAACTATCGCTTTTCTCATTCGATCAATTCAATATTTACTTTTACTCTTTTCTTTCTCCGTTCGTCCTTTCACACTCAAATCTTCCTTTCAATTCGCCTAGGTGTATTGGAAACCGTAAACCACAGCTATCATCGTGATCATCATCAGAAGCAGTAACCTTTGAGCATCCGTCGTTGAGCATAGACCTTCTCAGATCTCTCTATCATGGGTCTTGTGGAACCAATACTTCTTGAACTTATATAGTCCGTCACGCCATCTTATTCTTTTTCAAGCCACGGTTTCACATATGACCTCCACATTATGAATCATGTTGTCCAACAGCTGTTTAACACTCTTGCAACACGACCAGCCCACTGCCATTTGAATTTTGTAAAATCAACATCAACACATCAGTTTTTAAGTTAGCCTGTGTGTCTGTCTGTTCCTCAATGTTCACATGTACAGGCCACACTTACAGAGCTATAGGGCGGAATATTCAAATATTCATTCATTAGTATGTCAAGAAATTGGTTTTAGTTTGGGGTTCAATTCACGACGCAGGTTCATGCTTAATTGACCCCATAGTTTGTTCCTGGCAGTCTTCACGTTTGTTTATTTGAAAATTTTGACATTTCTTTAGCGATAACCGTCCAACAGAAGGCTGAAAATGTAATTTATTCATTGATCACTCCTAAAACGGCGTGCTGCTAGAAGACGTTGGTCACACAATGGTTTCTATTGAGTGATTAACCAGACCTCTTTAGTCCTTTCTTGCTCTCTTTCCCTCTTCTTTCGCATCTAAATTCTTCCTTTTTTATTCAATTCTTTCTAGTTTCTCTCCTTTTTTTCATTCCGTGCTTTTTCTTTCTCTTTCACGACGTTTTTTTTCTAGATGTTTTGGTCGGTCGGTTCGAAATCAATTTTTGATTCATGGTAGAAAGGATCTGTTTAGCCCTGCATCTCCATCGGGGTCTAAATTAGAGAATAAAACTAAATCGGGTAGTTTCCGCCCGTTACACACGGTTTTAGAAGCAGGATTTAATTCACTATACAATTACAATGCAGAACTGGACCCTGACTTTTAGGCCACTCGAAATCACTCCATTCACGGAATAAAAAACAAAAACAAAAAAAAACAAAACAGGTGATGCCATAAAAACTCTAAGAACAAAACAATCTGATCAGAAATTCTTTCCTGAGGGAGTTAGTTTTTTTTATTTATTTATCAGGCCTCATATTGCTACAAGGAAAATACCATTGGTACAGACATCCTCCGATATAACGTGGTTCACGATATCAGAGACGCAAGTTTAATATTTTGTTTCAAGCGTCCTCGATATAGCATTACTGGCAAAATATGTGTAATATGAGATCAAAAATATTGATAGAGGCATCCCCCGAAACAACATAATTCTTTATAGTGTGGTTCACGATTTTTATACGTATATATGAATGTGAAACTTTTCAGCCTGTCACCGAAGACTGATTTAAGTAAAAGTCTTATTGCATTGTAATATGAGCAGTGGAATGTGGACGCATTGCTGGACTGATATCCTTGCTCGATTAGTTCTTTCTTGCTCTCCTTTTTATTTGTACACTGAATTTCGAATTCTTATATCCAATACACCACGTTTTGACATCATCCCTTCATAAATTGTACGGATCTCAAACCTTATAATTTCATTGCAAATACTAATTCATCTCTCAAACTGATATTCTCCCGGAAAATACGCCCAAGGCAAATTCAGAATAACTATTTTCAGTCACCCAACCAACGCGCTAAAACTCCGATTTAGTGGAAAACTTTTAACACATCTGCTGTTTATACAGTCAAAATATTAGTTTAAACTCTCGAACGATAAAAGAATGTATTGTTCGCATTTTCTCGGTGCACCCAATAACAGTTACATTTTAGTAATACTGAATTGTTGAACTAATGCTTTCCTGCACATCAGACTTAAAAAAACAAAAACAAAAACCCCAAAACTCTCAAAGTAATCAGATTCATATATCCTGTGTTTATTCAGCAGCTGGTTCAGACAGTAGCAAATTTGCCACAGTTGGCACTCGCTGGCATTCAAGTTCAAATAATCAGTATGCAAGTGTGAGCCGTTTGATTTCGCGTCTTTCAAGTTCGCTCAACGTCTGCCTAAGCACTGGTGTCAAGAAAAAAATGGAAGTTCACCAGTTTGAGTTTTCAATAAATCATTTATAAGATTACTTGATTGGTCCTAAAGCATTGAAGCTCATCTGCCTTATAGTTTCGAAAGCTGCTCAGTGCCGTGACGAACCGTGCCAGATCACCTGGCTCTTCCAAGATGTGTCTATGGTTGTCGTCCAGAGCTACACGTTCTCCATAATGACTACGACAATGAATAGGGTTGTCCGTTAGAAAAGAGAAAATGACATTTTGAAACTGACTTAGTTCCTAGTTTTGCTCATATGCAGTCAAAATCAGTCAAATACGTTCATAGGATAAAATTTCGGACAACTTGAAAGAACATTTGATCTAATGTCTATTTATAAATATGAATAGAAGTATAACGAATTGATCTAAAAGCAAACTGAGGTAGATAAACACACATATGGACACATGTGCATGCACACACACAGTGATATTTTTCTGTGGTTTGTAAGTACATCTCAATGGTACTGAGGAGTAACGTCTTCACTTTGTCGTCAATCTCCTTTCCCTTATTTTCTGAGAAGACAAAGTGGGATAAATGATAGTTAAATAGATGGATATATATGTATAAATAAATGGATAGATATATAAATAAATGGATAGATAGAAAAATAGATAGATGAATTGATGGATAGATAGATATATAAATAAATACATATATTTATATATGAATAGATGAATGGATAAATACAAAGATAGATGGATAGATAATCTATCTATCTATCTATATATCTATCTATCTATCTATATATATATATATACATATACATATATATACATATATATACATATATATATATACATATATATATATATATATATATATATAAAGAAATGGATAGATGGATGAATGGATAGATATTTAAAAATTATTGATAATTGATGGATAGAGAGATAGGTAAATTGATAGATATATGACTAGATTGTTGGATAGATAATTAAATGGATTTTTGATACATACACGTGTGAATAGAGAGATGGATTCATATGTGGAGAGATGGATATATAAATGAATATATAGATATATAAATGGATAAATATAGAAATGGATTGATGGATATATAAATGGATAGATAAATAGATAAAGGAATAGATGGATAGATAAATGGATAAATGGACGCATAAGTGGATTGATAGATGGATAGATAACCAGACAGATAGACGAATGTATAGATTGATATATATATATATATATATATATATATATATATATATATATATATAGAGAGAGAGAGAGAGAGAGAGGGAGAGGGAGAGATAGATAGATAGATAGATAAATAGATAGATTGATAAATATACAGATACATCAATAAATAAATAGATGGATAAATAAATTGATACATAGATAAATGGATAGATGAATTAATGGATAGACAGACATTTTAATGGATAGATAGATTGATAGATAAAGGAATGTTCCCCGACAAATGTAATCAGATAAAACAAATCGAAGCAAGAAAATAAATGTCGTCGAAGGTGATAATCCAGGATTTATCGCTCGTCTATGTTATCTTGTACAATCCACATTTAAAGGGGAAATACACACACACACGTACTCTTAGCACTGTTAACCATCTCGTTCGCACTGATCAAAATCTAATTCTATATTAATGTCCCATTTTTTTTCTTTTTTGTCTGCGTTCTCCGGTAATGGAGATATATTTAGACAACCCACGCCATACAATATGACTGGGCTTAGAGGTAATGGCGTGTTTACTCGCATTTAGCTTTCCTTAAAAGCCCGCGTAAACAGACGCAGAGTCGTCTGCTAGTCATATCCAGATGCGGAAGATATCTAACAGATATACCTTCAAGAAGCAGTGTGAAGATAGACTGCCGGAGAAGATTAACTTTTCACCTGCTATTATTTCTATTCTCGTCTTCTCTTAAATAACTAATTTTGTTTAGCTTACGCATGCGCAATCATTTAAAGCATGAATATATGGTACTGGCTACTGCAGGGTCAATCTTTCTCCAAATTCTGTCCCGACTGAAGATGATTACTGCTTTTGCATTGTATATACGATAAATGATGAAAAAAAAATTAATATTTCGTACATAGCTGTATTAATTTATCAGAATGAATTAAGCTAGTGCATACCTGTAAGATAAATTTTTCCAGAACACACAATTTTGTAGCATAAATAACTCATTTAAGTGATCTAGCTACAGTGAGAAAAACAAAAATATCGATCGTTAGCCATCACCCGTTCGAAGATTGTTTCCACAATATCTCCTTTATCTTGATTTAGGCTTATACCAAATGAAACTAAACTTTACGAGCAGGCATGCACACACACACACACACACACACACACACACACACACACACACACACACTCACGTAAACTTGAAAAATTGACTTCTATTAAGATTTTCGAAGTTTCTTGTAGGTAAATAGCAAATAAAATTTGCAAAGAGTTTATTCTTGACCAAAATAGAAAGTGATTCCTTTGCCATGTATAAAGATTGTGTTGTTGGATCAATCTGTGTGGCTGATAAGTGTGAGACAGTGAAATAGAAATGTGAACAGTTAATACTATGACCCCACCTGCGAGTGCAAACACACACACACACACACACACACATACAGAAGCACATACACAGACACACACACATACACGTGGATGTATCAATAGTATTGCTCATAAGTATTTGAAACCCCACCATAAATTTTGCTTTTATGAAGAATCAAATTTTATTGCTATCAGGGAAGCATTCAGTCATGTTTTGTGGTTCTGCATGTTATATTTTTGGAAAATGTTTTTCGATAGAATGAAATTGTGGAATAACTCAAACTCAGTAATCTTTTCCACGCTCCTAAGATTTTGTTTAGAATGGTTCAAAGAGTTGGAAAAAGCTAACTAACATTACTATGTGGAAGAGTTGCCAGACCACTTAGCTAAATAGCCTTGAACTAGTCCAAATAGGTTTTCGAGAGAATACAATCATAGGCAAGACACCTAGAGTTTGTGCTTGTTCAACTTATGAACAATAATTATATAAATGATGATTAATTTATCAAGATTGTATCAAGAACAGACGTCAAAGAGATAGATGGACTCTTTTATCAAATATTAGAAAAATATTTTCAAGTTTGTTCATATCTATCTATCGATCTATCTATCAAGAATTCCCGCAACCCCACGAATCAAGCCAAGTGGGCTGCAGATTTTCTTCTCTTTGCTTGTTTGCGCGCGCGTGGGTGTGTGTGTGTGAAATTTTAGGGGTTACAAATTTGAGAATTTGCATGAGTACACAACTGGGCAACATCTACCAAATTTATTTAAAAAAGAAATGCATTTTCAGATCTCTATGTTAATTTTGAACCAGCGATGCCCAAATCTTGTGCTGGTGTTGTTTTTTTATATATATTTGTATATAAAAGATCCATTTTTTATAGATTATTTTAGATATTTTTCAGGTAATAAGTTCTGGTACATGTGCGGGTTAATGTGATTCATTAATGCATGATACAGATGTCCGTAGGTGGGAAAAACTAGTCAAATCTCAGAAAATCATGAATTATTCAGTTTTCAGCCATAAACCAAAGACGGAAGACAGTAGTGGATTATTGCTGTGAAATTAGTTTTGAAGGGTTTACCTGTTCAAGAGTTTCTTTCATTCATCAAATCAGCCTATTCACCAATTGCTTTTGAAATTGCACTTACCTGCAAGAAAAAGAGAAGAACAATTCCATTAGATTGAAAATTACAAAGAATATTTGAATCAAAATATCTTGAGAAAAAACATCAGAGATGATTCTTTTTTCAGAGAAACAATTCCATTTTCTCGTTTCATTTGTATTTAATGACAGGTCAGGTTAGTCACTCAATAGGAAGCATCACATGATCAACATCTTTTGGCAGAGTCACGTCTAGAGGTGATCAATTAAGAAATTGTAAGAAGTGGTTGTACGTGAATAAGTTACTTCTCCCGTCTTTTGTTAGGCAGAGATCCTTAGAAAAGTTTGATTTCTCAAAAACAAAACAAAACAATTGTGAATGTTGAAAGGCACAGAATAGGAACCAATTTAGCATAAGCTTAGATTGCAGATTAGACCCTCAACTAAAAACTGATTCTGGGGAAGGAATTTTCAAGAAACAAAAAAATTTCTAATTGATATGAAGGGGAGTAAATGTTGAAACTTCAGCCTTTTCGCACACATGATGCAAACATGCATAGCCAGCCAGACCAACCTAAAAAACTGAAGAAACATATGCTGACAATTTTTGCTGATGGTTTCAAATTATTTGAATATTTGAATATTTAAAAAAATAATTATCTTTGATGGGTTTCTTCAGAAACGTAATTCTATTTTCCATTTCATTTTGATTTGATAACGTCTTGTTATTAACTCAATAGAAACCGTTACGTGATAAACGTCTTTTAGGAGTATGCTGTAATAGGGGAGATCAATTAAAACATAGGAAAAAAAGAGGTGATCAAAGGATGAGCTTGTTTTTCGTCTTTTGTTGCCCAGGATCACTAAAATGCCTGGACTGAAAAAAATAAAACAAACAAAACAAACAAATCGGAATATTGCTGGACACAAACTGAGGAACCAATTTAGTATAATCTTACATTGTGAATTGAACCCATTACTAGAAAACTTTTTTGGATGGGGTTGCAGGGTTAAAAAAATTTTTTCTAAAAATAATGAGTAGATAGACCCTCAACTCTTTAGCTCCATAGGTGCAGCCTGTAAGTGCAACGTATACATAAATAGGTAGCTCACCAGAGGGCACCACTTAAAAACTGATGAAACCTATATTTATACTGACTGTTGGATGTTTCTAATAGCAGATCAAATACAGATCTGAGGATGTGAAAAATTCAAGTTTGAAGGATCTGCATGTTGTGATCGTCTCTTCTGACTCAAACTAGAAGATGTTGTTGGTGTCGCCAGCGACAAAAGACTTGAAAGGTTACATAAACAACGACACATCGATCATATGTGCACAAACTCTCCTGATTTTTCTCTGTTTCCAATGAGTATTGATCAATCGTAGACATGTTTGATTATTTGTTTGTTCCATCGCTCTCGGCCACGATGTCTAGTCTACAGACTTGGAAATTAACATCGATTCTCCACTAGACCACCTGTAAAAATGCAGTGTTTGGTTTTAAGGGAAAAAAAAAGCTTTTAAGTGACTTATTCCGGTGGGTTTATTTTCGAGTTTTTTTTTTGCTCTATTCCGAGCGGGAAACGCAAGTGAAACTGGATTTATTCTGATCATACTTATTCTTCAATGGATTTTTTTCACATGACTTCAAAATTTTAACGCTACAATTATTCAATAATAATCTCGGCAAAAAAGGAGTTTATTAGAAATATCATGATGTGAATATTTAAGAAAATAGTCACCCAATACAAACCATTATAGGACCAACGCCTTTTTTGAACCATGCCGTGTTGAAACTATTTACCTTCCTTAACTATTAGATTCTTTCTAAAACTTACAATTTGTAGCGTCATCGTTTCAATGCTGTTTTAAGAAACATTACAACGCAATATGAGATATGGTAAATTCTTAAGTAACAAAGCGCACTTTACATCACATATGCATTGCGAAAACGTATTCATAAAAAGAATAAATGGTTGTTTGATGAAGTCAATTGATGGGGAACCAACAGAACTCCTAATAGAGATGTATTTGAACACCCAAAAGGTACATCTAGGTACAGAAGTTGATATATTGACAGTACCAGACGAAAATAGAGACGTATCAATTGACATGCTGATTGTCAAATCGCTGGACACACAGTTATATATACGAACATTCTTAACGAATATTTCCGAGTGACTGACAGGCAGAGTGACAAAACAGACAAGCTGGGGGACAGACAGATAAACACATAGAGAGTACGGCGAAAGAATTGGTTATATTGTTGTCGGGTCTCCATTTCACCATCAGATTGAATTCGATAATCAAATTTATAATCATTCACGTTTCCATAATAGTGTTCCTTTGTGCCGGTTGTCGTTCCCCATCATCAAGTACCACCGCTAGAGGGCGCTACCTGCACAACAGAAAGAACTCTCCTAAATGAAGTATTCACTGAAATTGAATTAGACAATTCTTGAATTATTCTGTTTTATTATTCTGTTTTTGGCCTGACGACCATAACAGCCGTTCCGGTCTGTGTAGCATGTGTGTACACGTGGAACGAACATTTGTTCTTACGCTGACTGCTCAGCTATGCATATCGATTTTTGTAGGAGACTTATGAACGCACACCCAAGCACATGCATGTCATACTATGTGGTTCAGTGAAAAGAAATAGTGCATTTTTATATTTAAGCGAATTCCTATATAGAACATGTAACTGTTACAGAGCGTTTCTGTATAACTATATGAAAACTTGATGCTGGTCTGTATATATGATGGTAAGTAGTGAATATTTTTATCGATGTGACGAAGTAGGCTTTCATATGCCGATACTTTGTCTACTCTAATACAAAAACCACAGTTGCAGAGCACCCATCAAAAATCGAAATCATTAGTAGTGGCTACTGAAAATGGTATGCTAACCAATGCACTAACGTCGGATCTCATTTGTGTAGCTGTATTCGCTTGCAATGAAATTACCGTCAGTTTTTTTTGTACCAATAGCTTGTAGAAGACAGCCAAAATGCTCTCAATGTACCGTCTGATTTCTTTACGTTTTTGCTTTAGAGCCATCTCATCAATAGGTCAATCAATAGTATACAAAGTGGTGTCTTGCAAAAAGTCGGAAGATTAATTTGGGCTACTCTTTACATGCAGAAAAAAGCAAGGAACATTGTGAACAATTCAATATTGGCCATATGACTATTCATCGAAATTCGTAGAAGCTAAGAGTGTCAAAAGTTTGAAAGAGGGCCGCTCACGGCCTATCCGTGGCTTAACGTCCTGATTTTTGTAAGTTACTCTACCCACTACAGCCCCATAGCTCTTTTTAAAAAAAACAGAACCGTCTCCTGGGATGAGAAATGGATCCCGTTTCACAATGTCAACCGTCTTGGTTAGTGTCTCAGTCGTGGTGATAAAGCTGTGCTCTGAGAGACACCCATTGTCTGAATAATATCTCGCTGAATGATTGATGGGATACACAAAGATTCATCCGTTACGAATTTTTTAAGCGATAACGAAACGGTCACAGTTCAAGTTTACTACGAATAACTTCGGCATTTGAAAACGGATTTAGACAGAAAAGTTCCATCCTTATTGAACGAAAGAAAAGTAATTCTTGATAAGAATAATGCACATCTTCATATCGCACGAGTATCCGAGGCATTCAAAGAGAAAATCAATCATACTATTTTGACCTTGCTCAAAATGACTATGTTTAGGGGTTTTGAAAACTATTGTGATCGACCAAGTCTCGCCTTAGGAGAGAAGGTTGAAGATCAGTCGGTCTTTTTTTCAGGTCAGAATCGAAGGGAATCCACAAATGTGGTATGGGTGATGATGTTGATGATTGGAATGATGTCATCAAAAGTATAGGAGAGCATTACAATACTCAAATGTATCTATAAACCTCAATATGTTTTGGACAGAACTTACGGCTTGATCACTCTCGGACTGTGATAGTGCCTTATGAACTTTGATTGAAAAGCTGGTACGCACTCATACCTACTTTCATACATTTACTAACCCAACAAAGTGTGCTCTTGTCATAGCATGATGGTCAGCTAGTTCCTTTCGAAGAGCGGTCCGATCACCAAGTAAGTATGACCTCCATTAGGTACCTCATATCTATTACTTTGTGGTATGCCCAGATTCACTTAAAAATATCTATAATGCGAAGTACCATAGAGGGGTTACCAAGCAAGTCTTACCGACCATTGATACTGTACTAAGTCCCCTCCTCATTGGCTGCACAACGCCTTCGATGTGTTAAGCTAAGCTAAACTTTATAAATATCTATGGAACACTTTTCTTCGGAGTGGTGTTAGAAAGCTAGCTTTGCCTCTTTTTGCTGGACACCTCACTATGGAGGCGTTATTAGTAAGATACCACCGTTGCATTGACCTGCAAGAATGATTTCAATTCCCGGTGGATACCCCTGACATGATTGGTGGTAGCAGACTAATCTGAGCGTATCAATAACCTAACAAAAAATATTGACATTTCTTAGTATATCATTGGTTTGCAAGAACGCACACATTAACCTATATAGGTCTACAGGTCAGTATTTAGTCGACTCGAGGAAATTGACTTAGAAAAATACTTATGAAACAAAGCGGATCAAATTACACACGAATACTGTCAAGATGATAAATTTTTTTTTTCAACTAAACGTGCATTACTTAGCTAATCAACTTTCATTTACCGTCTATTTTCAAGTAAACCACCATCTGACTCTAGGCATAAATAGGTTGAAGTGAAGGTGTGTGAGAGAGAAATAAAAAATAAAAATGGATCGAGAGAGAAAGAAGACAAAGAAGGAGATTTAGACACGCAAAAAGAGCAAAAATGAGTGAGAGGGGGAAGAGGAAGAACGAGAAAGATTGAGTTGACACTTGTACGTATATTTTGAGCAAATATTCATCCAGCATCATCTAATTGACAAAATAGTTTTAATTGCTATTTTTTCTATTATTCTGGGATTACCAAAAATTAGAAATTACTTGTTGGTTTTTGACCTTACGCTGTCTGCGGCATCAGTCGACACTTTGTATATCACACATTTCTCTTGTCTCGGCTCACAATATGTGAGATTATTACCTTTTCTCAACGAAACAAAAAACACTAAGATAAATTGCCAAATTATTTTCAGGTTTAATGTCAAATTCATTTCCTAGTTTACATCTGAAATACAGTCCCAAAACGTGGATTAAAGTTTCATTTTATCAAAAATTATCTAAATAGCGATTTTTGACATCTAGACACAACCCAAAACATTTAAATCTAGATGAAAAGCATCTAAAAACATCCGAACTTTGGATTCGATTACCATCTTTTAAATACCTTTCTTTTTGTCAACTGCTTTATTCGTAACAGATTTTGTCAAAAGCACTGTCAAGTTGTATGGGGAACTCGGTGTCTTGCCCACAATAAAAAAAAGTAAGTAAAGAATTATTGAAGGCGGATTATTACATATTGTATTGCAAAGTCCTTTTCCATGTAGATACAAGTTCTTCACGCTCACAGATAGATATGTTTGTTTTCATAAATGAATCCCAAGTGTGTATGCATTACTGATAAAAGCTTGTATTTTGCATTTTGCTTGCCTTTAGCAGCCGTGAAATGTTTTTGATTATGCCGTACATCCACTAATGAACGGGAAGTCGTTTATGTTTCATAAATATTTTTCAATTTCTCAATTTGAGTTCTTATTTACAGCGTCTACGAAGAAACAAAACCTGCAAAATAACTTATGGATGAATTCACATTAAATAACAGTCATACACTATTATGATTTATGTATAGATTATTTGTTAGCAAACGAGCTCAATTGACGGATATTGATGAAAAATGAGGGAAAAAGACGTTCAATATTAAAATATTTTCATACGTGTCTGAACCAGTATGTATCAATGAACTATCTTACATATTACATGTTCCTGTATTTCAATTCTCTTTCGATGAAGTATTACAAATCATATTTTTTTTCACATTTTTGAATACTTTCTATTTTAATCTTAATCTTTATCTCAAGTTTTACTCAAATCGATTACGTTTTGTCAATAAGTGAATACTGTTTGATCAGAATAAGCCGTAGAGAAGATCCGAACCCACTTCACCAAGATGAAGCACATTTGAATTTGCAGGAGTAGTTTATAATGGTATATAATGTGGCAATCTACAATACATTTGATCAAAGTCGTCTTAAAGAACCTGATTCTATAAGGTGTTAGTAAAGTTGGTGAAAAACCGTAGCTAGAGATTTTACAGCTCATTGAGTTGTTTCTTGAGGGTTCCCTACAACCTGAAACATTTAGTGAGATTTGTCTGTAGGAATGCAGTAACTGAAGTACTATAAGCTTGGGGTCCCTTGTGGCCCCTGGGGGTTCGAAACAACCCCTACTAACCCAGCGTTATTCACTCAAAATATATTTTTGTCCTTCTGCAAATGTGAGCAGGAAATCATCAACCAAAGAATAGTTTATAATTATTCATTCTTTAGGTTTACGGGGCTCGTATTAAGATCGCTTATTATATGACTCGTTGTTGTTGCGACGTGGGATAAAGATCGTATCCACCTCTCTGTCCTTTCTTCTATGTGGATAACATTCTCTGTTTGCTCTCCAGTTGCAACATCCCTTGGAGCTGGTCTTCAAGAGGGATTAGGTCTCTACTACATGTCCCTTGCTAGCAGCGACTTCTGAGCAAGCATTTCAATCTTAAAACGAGTGATTGCTTCGAACAAAACTCTGTGAAATTTCTGGTATTAAGGAAAACAGACATCAGCCTGTTTTCTAGCTAATATATGGAAATATATGGAAATACATTCTTCTATTAATTTGTTTATCGAAAGTCGGACAATTTTTTCTGCTTATTTCTTTTTTATCGGAGGAAAATTGGTTGAAAGATAATTGGGCGATGAGAAAAGAAACGTCTACAAACGAATTCGCACTTGATTGGTCTGGTCGAAGGAAGATTTTATCAACAAGAAGAAAAGAAGTAATGTGTTGCTAAGGATGACCAACGACGATAAGACGAAGTGGAGTAATGAATATATATATATATATATATGTATATGTATATATATATATAATATATATATATATGTGTGCGTGTGTTTGTGCGTGTGCGTGTGTGCAAAATGTACAATGAGTTTAATGTCCCATTTACAGCACGAATTCAATCTCTCTCACTCGATGGATCTTTTCAAAACGGATAGTTACTTAGTGAACTCATCATTATTATTATCATAGACGCGCGATTAAACTCATTGTAAATTTATTTTTCCTGCTTCGTGTCATTGCATTGTGCATTCTGGAACAAAATAATTTCGATATATACATTGTTTATATATATAATCATCATTTCTCTTCTCTCTCTCATATGTTTGTTACGTTGAATCTACAAAGTTGTCTATTCGGCTAAATTAACTTATTTTTGTAGAAATAAGGTTCATCTTATTTTGATCACATAGACCTTTGATCAAATGATAAAAAAGAAATGAAAATGTTAAAACTACGTACATATTTGGTCAGATTTTGTAAATAAAATGTTTGATTTTACAAACTTTTGATTGTAAAATAAAAACATTGTTCCCATTTCTCTCACTCGTATATATATATATATATATATATATATATATATATATATATATATATATATATATGTATGTGTGTGTGTGTGTGTGAGTGTTCTGATTAAATGAACTTTTGATCAAACCGAAACTATGTATTTATTTATTCTTAGTAAAAAAGTTTGAATTTTGCAAAATTCACCAATTGGGCATAACACACACACAAGCTCACACACCTACTTGGGATCTCCCGCTAGTACTCAGCTCAACTTTGCCCCGGGGCAGCACTGTTCCATTGTACGAAAAGGGACAGGTCGGGCTCGTCCTAACGCTTTCGTGATCGCTGTTGCTTTAGCAACCACAGTTTCTTAGCAACTCGTGTCAGCCGGAGCTATTTTTGATGGGTTGCTCCAATTTTCCCCACGTAAAGCCCTGACCAAGTGTCACAATTTGTTCTAGTGGGAAAGTGAATAAATAGATGCCATCCCCTCATTATTTAGCCTTTTCTGCATGGATTATAGTGAAGTATCTGTTCCAAGGCAGAGACTGGGGCGCTGGTACTGACACTTGCCTTCCGAACGGGCCAGATGTTGTGTTATGGTGAGCATCAAAGATCAAGTGCACCGGTGCAATACGTTGGCCAATAAGGTTATACTGAGGCTGCGCATTGCTATACGTATTGGGAGCCTATGGATTCGTCCTTGGGCTCTTCCACTATTACACGGCCCAGCGGCGGGGGACCAGTCCGCCCGAGGCAGCACTGTCTTATGGTACTTAGAGAGACGGTTCGGGCTCGTCCCAAAGCTTTGGTGACTGCGGTTGCTTTAGCAAACAAAGTTGCGTCAGCTCGAGCTATTTTTGATGGGTTGCTCCTTTTTTTCCCCATTAAAGCCTTGACCTTTTGTTGCTGTTAGTTCTGGTGGGAGAATGAATTAATGGATACTCAACCTCACATTTAGGGATCAAAACAGCATAATATCAGGGAGAAAACAGGAGTCATCGACATCAGAAAATCCTTTAGAAAACTCAAATGGCAATGGACTGGTCATGTTGCAAGAATGGCTGACAACCGATGGACACCATGACTCACAAGTTGGATCACTATAGATCACATGCACAATCAAGGCCGGCAGAGTATTATATCGAGGGAAGAATTTGACGAATTAAGGAAGTTTTGGCTCTGCGATGCCCACGACAGAGAAGTGTAGCTAATCCTTGGGAGGGTTCACGTCCAAGACTGATGATGATACAAATCAAGCTACGATATCAAAAAAATCTTTTGTCATCATCATCATCATCACCATCATTCTTTTAACGTCTGTCGTTTGAAATAGACCTTCCCCAGGATTCGCCACAATTCCCTATCATGGGCATCGCAGAGCCAGTATTTCCTGAATCTGTCAAGTTCATCTCTCCATCTAGTGTTCTTTCGGCCTCGGTTTCTCATGTGATCTCTGGGGATCCTTGTTGTGAGTCGTGATGTCCATCGGTTGTCTTTCATTCTTGCAACATGGCTTGCTCATTGCCATTTGAGCTTTACATAAATGTTTCTGTATAATTCAAGCTACTGTATCAAAATCTAACAATTCTATATAGCCGTGCTAAGCAACTAAATCCAAATCTACGCAACCCTCTCTACCTAATCCATTCTGTTACGGCAAAATGTACAAAGTCTACATAATCATCTCTGCATAATACAAATCTCATTTTGCATAATTTTCCATTCAATTTGATACATGATTTTCAATTTCAATTTATTCCAATTTCGTGGTGAACGATTAATTATTCATAAAAATGTGATACGTTGTGTTTAATTACTTCACTGCTCCATGGACTGATATCATGACATTTGGGCAAAAAGAATTTTTCATGCTGTAAGTTAAAGAAACAGTCAACCCACAAAATTACTTGATGACAAATTTATTCAATACACTGCAACGTTAACTCAAATCACAACTATAGGACAGAGACGAGTGCTTTGTTTGAAAATAAGATATAATCATTTACATATTTCCAGATCTGAATAAAGGAATTTTCAAACAGGTCTGGTTTATCACTCACTAGAAACCGTTGCACCTTTTGTTGTGTCGGGGTGATCTATTGAAAATCGGCAAATGGGGTGATCAAATAATGAATTAATTTTGTTGGGCTGTGATCACTAAAAAGTTTGAATTGATGTCGCTAAGGAACCAATTTAGGATACATCTACAATGCAAATTGAACTCCCCTTTATAAACCTATTTAAGGGGATACGTAAAAAAACAAAACAGGGGAGACATTATTTCTTGTCATAATGTTTGGGTGAATGTTTGAATTTTCAACCCTCTATCTCCATCGGTGTGGCTTGCACGCCCAATATATATATATATATATATATATATATATATATATATATATATATATATATATATATATATATACATATATATATATATATATATATATATATATATATATATATATATATATATATATATATACTTCTCCAGACAGACCACAAGCTTAAAAATGAAAAAAATAATTATGTTGACAGTTTCAGGGAAAGTTTTAGTTAGTGGTCATTCATACTATTTTCATGAAGTTGTATCAAATCAAAAATAATCTGAGAGTAAATTATACGAATGCTATTTCCTGCTTTAGTTTATTAATCAGATGAGATATCGGAATCCAAAATGTACATGACACGCAATTAGCTTAGGTAATCATGACATTTTGCAGACAGTCAAAAACACCCAAGAGCAGATGGATAATTGAAACACATAGGATCTTGTTATCTCAGATAAGAAAGTTTAGCAAAAAAAAACAAAAAAACTAGAAATAAAAATAAACTAAAAGGCAACCAAGACATGACCAAAGGCGAATGATTTAATCATAATCAGAATGACGGAATACATATGAATACATATATATTAGAATGTATAAAATCATATTATATATATTGATATTAGAATGGGATGACAATTCTGAAAGCCTTGTGGTTTACAAATGGTATTTCTTAGTTATTTGACGTTTTGTCCGTCCAACTAGGCTTCTTTAGAAAGAAGTGATGGAGATTCAAGACATTAATATCCACTTTATTTGATTATTAATCCATGTACCCACGCACAACCAGATATGGACTATACATAAGAGACGCTTTCTTAAATCAAGAAGTTTAATTAGTACACAACTAAATCTTCCAAATCGTCATTTTCATAATATCTCATTTATAACTAACATCAATACATTGGTCACAACCTAGTATTCAATGCCCATCAGATATTCACTATATGCAACTTTACTTGTACGTAAGATCTATATGGATTCTGGTTTCACGCATGATCCAAGGTGGCTTGAGACGAAGAAACAATTAACTGATTTATTTGGGGATTATCTTTAGTATCACAAGATTCCAAAATAACCTATGTTTGCTGGCTTCGATACGTCATTTTGCTTGACTGATTAGACTTTTTATCATACAATCTTTTTGTAAAGACTGGTAACATTCTGGAAAACATGTCCCAAATACACATATCCTCTGAACATTAAGGTCATACTATTTGTAATCATTGCATCTAAAATCTCATGCAAGCTTAAGAACACTCGAGGTTTTTCTCGTATAAATTAATAGTATTGCCTCTTCTTTTTTACGCCATTTTACCTTATCGAATCTCAGACATCGTAGAATCATATATATATATACATACATACATATATATATATATATATATATATATATATATATATATATATATATATATATATATAATCGAATATACAATTTGAAAAATAATTGACAGCTGTCTATTCAGTTAATTATTCTTGCTTGCGCACAAAACTTTTATTGACAGGATAAATTTTTTTTCCAAAGTTGGTTAGTTTTAAAAATCTAGATACTTCTAACATCATCGGTAATTATCAAAATGTAATTAGTATTCTATGAAGTGTAATTAATTCAATTTTTTATGATTTTATAATTATATTTCAAGTGTTGATTAACCATAATTAAATCTGTTCAAATATACAGACGACATATATGTGGGTGTGTATGTGCTTGTGTGTGCGTGTTTGTGTGTAATAATAATAGAAATATTTCTGTCTGATATAAACTGCCATTTAGACTGATACATACACGTGCACATATGTATTTGATAAATGTATATCTATATCTACATCGATATCTATATCTATCTATCTCTGTCTCTCTGTCTTTCTCTGTCTCTATCTATCTATCTATCTATCTATCTATATATATATATATATATATCACGACAACCCACTATGCATAAACACATCTTCCAACCACCCCCTGCCCACAATCAAGTGAATAACAAAATCCAACAACCATAGATGATCCGATAATTCTTCCAATGGAAACACTTTCAACGCAGCGAAAAGCGATTTCGAAGCAGCATTAAGGAAAAGCGGATTCTTGGCAACATTAATATTTACACCAAACAGAACGAAAAAGCAAAACAGGAAAAGAAACATGATTTGGTTTAATCCCCTCTATAAAGTGAAAGGGAATGTAAGCAAAATATTCCTTCGGCTAATCAACAAATATTACCCTGCATCAAACACACCGCACAGAAAATTCAAAAACAATATGTTAAATATCAGCTATAGTTGTATAGAAATCATGTTACAAATCGAAAAACAAGAACAAAAATCACCTAAACTCCACAAAGACTTACAAATGTAGCTGCAGAAATAGAACAGAATGTCTATCGATTGATGCTTACAAATAACGCTGTGAACCAATCCAAGGGAAAGCCAGATGAAATATATACTGGAATGACCAAAGGCCTTTTGAAGCAAAGAAACTCTGCACCCAATACTTTTCAACAACAGCAACAACAACTTCATGAAAGAAAAAGAAAAAAAACGCACGCCATAACACTCGCAAAATACATGTGGGGCCATCCAAAAACCAACACAGCACAAATAATTATTATTAGCTTTATTTTGATTTTAATAATAAAATCGAACCCCAAATTTTGAAAATATCGTAGCCCTCCCTAAAATCAATTAAACAATCAAACACTCTACAAAGATTCAGCTGTCACTAGTACTAAATCTAAAATAACTGAATGCTCTTTTTTGTCTTTTTTCTTCTTTTTTTCTTTGATGAAACCCCCTTTTAAAAACTTTATAAACTAGAAAACCCTGAAATAATACAAAAATCGATTGAAACGGAGATCGTTTTTCGGGATGTTTCACATATCCAATCTGCCCCGCCCTCACATGACCTTAAACACCCTATATGTGGGGAGGACCTTTGTTGTATTAGGAAACGGTCTGATAATTTTACTTGCTGGCATGAAACTCGGAGTCACCATGAAGTGCTGAGTCATATATATATATATGTGTGTGTGTGTGTGTGTGTGTGTACGTTGGAAGCACAACAAAAAATTATGCGCTTAAGCCAACGCTTCTCCAGAGGAAAAAAAACATTTCAGATCAGAATAAAACTGTGACTGTGTCAAGCTGAAGACTTATTGGTTCCCTAATGAATTATTAATTGCGTTTTATTATGTAGAAACTTATTCAAAAGGATCTTCTGTCGTTAGACGGATAATATATTACTCAATTTAGGCAAAGTAAATGGAAAAAACAATTAAAGAAAATGGATCTGCTGCTGGAATCGAACCTTCCGCCGATAGTGTAGCTGCTCCAACGTAGCGATGCTCTTACCAATGAGTAAGCAGCCTACGGTATAGCAAAGGTCAAATAACTGCTTTCAAGCCGAATTCCCATCTTGCTTATCCTCAGTGTGTTCATCTCTTCCAACGCAACAGTTATGTATCAGGAAATGGACACATTTGGTCCGACAGAATGTATTATAGATTGTGTTATATTATATAGAAACTTATTTAAAATGATTTCCAGTCGTTAGATAGTTGATATATCTTTCCATTTAGATAACGTAAATAGTATAAACGATTAAATGAGATTTCTTGCACCCAACTCATTTTCTCTAACTGTTCATTTGATTTCCGTTGTGTAAATTGAATGATATATTAACCGTCTAATGACAGGAGATCATTTCAAATGAGTTTCTACGTATTACAACGCTATTTATCATTCATTCTATCGGACCAAATATGTCCATTCATATATATATATATATATATATATATATATATATATATATATATATATATGTATATATATATAGTAGATTGTGGATTCGCTACACAAACGAACTCATGTTTTTGTCCTCTTAGGGCCTCATCAGGCGAATGAAATAAATCCATTGCATTTCAGAGGTGGCTTTATATTATTGATATATTATTATATTATGTTATACTGCTAGCCTGATTTGTACCACATATACTGTGTGTGTATATATATATATATATATATATATATATATATATATATATATATGTGTATATATATGGTTTTTCCCATTGATTATATATTGGTGACAGCTGCAGAGAATTCTCCTGCATTCCATCCATTACGTTTGAAATATCTGTCACCATATAAATTCAACCAAGTGACATTTTGACAGTCATAGCTTCGCGTTATCAAAAATATATCATAATTATATTAGGTAATATTTATTGATGAATCTCCTAATTTCTAGAATTTTAACACACACATCAAATAAAATGGGTTTTGTTAAAAACCATCATGTGACCTGTATCTTTTGGCAGCATTCTGTGTTGGGGGCGATCAATTAGAAAAATTAAAAGAGGTGATCAATGGGAAAGTTACTCTCTTCGTTCATCAAAAAAGCCTGAATTTAGAAATGAAAGCAAGTGGTAACAATTTAAGGGATCAATTAGCATAAGTTCATATTGCAAACTGAAACCCCTTTAAAGGGGTACCCATAGGTGAAATTCTGTGAAAAAAAACTTTTTTCTCAAAATTCGAAATTTTTATTACAAACATAATAAGGAATAATTGTTTTTTCAGCCCTGTAGCTCTTAGTAGACGATTCAGACGACAGTTTTGGTTGACAGTTTCTATCAACGTTAGCGTGCATACTTTTCTTCACATAGCAAATGTTTACGATACAATTTAGAGCAAAATTGCCATTCATAGTCATTTTATCAGCTCTTTCATCATCATCAGCAGCAGCAGAGTCTGTTGTTGAACATTTGCCAGACCTTTCTATCATGGGCGTCATAGCGAATACTTTCCAAATTTGTCTAGGTCGTCATGCCATCTTACATATTGTCGAATTAGGTTTTGAATAGGATCTCTTGGAATTCACGTTGTTTGATATCCAGCAGTTGTCTAAAATTCTTGCAACATGACCAGCCCATTGCCATTTGAGTTTTCTAATGGATTCTATATCTCTAACTCCTTTTTTTGCTCTAATATATTGTGATTTTTCCGTGTTATGTTGAATGTGATTACCTTCTGTGCATTTTGAATGGTTCTCAGTTTGTGGATCAATATTTTGGATAAATTTCATGTTCCAGCTCCATACGTGACTATCGGGTGAATGCATTGGTTATATACTCTTCTTTTGTGAACTATTTGGATTGTCTTTTTCTTGTAGGTTGAGTTTTCTAATTCCCCGATTAAGGGCATCAATTTTCCACTGGTGAGGTTTTCAAACAGATTAAACTGCTCTTGATTCTCCTATGAATTATCCTTTGAATCATTCATTTAAAAGCCTTTTTGGTAGTTGTGAAGGTTGACATTACCTCACTTTCTTTATATATAACTTCTCTTTCATGGCCATATTGCTCAGGTGATTTTCTTCTTGGGTTGAATAGCTGTAGACATGATAAGCAGTATACTCCAGAATATTTTTTTAGTATGTTCTACGTCTTCATTACTTTGCTCATACAAAGGCTGTCATTGTTGACTCCAAGACATAGTGAACTGATCACGAACTCCTAGACTAGTTTATACCGTTCAAGATTTACCTCTTTGTCAGGTGTTCCAGCATAGACGAATCGGTCATAATAATCAGAAGTCTTTGTGGCGTCTTACTCAGCCAGGATCAATACATCGTAAACATGGGGGACATTATCTTGTCTGAATGATTTAAATTAGGAACAAAGTGCTGTAGAAACAGCAGCAGTATTGAGAACTGTTTACATAATAATTAATATACAATTATCTTCATTAAATCTGGCTTGGCTTATTATCCACTGACATTCAAACAATTAGTCTGTGGATTATAAAACTTTTAGAAGACTTTTGTTCACGTCGAATAATCTTACAATCTTACAACATGAAGACATCAAAATCGAAATCTGAAATTTAAATCCATTGGAGAAACCACGAACTTAATACTTGTGATTCTTTTTTTTTTCACAATTTCATTACCGAGTTTGTTACAATGCATCAAAAAGAGAGACTTCATCCTCAAAAATTGTAACGAAACACTGGAAATCCATGGGCTGAGGATAAGCAAAATGGGACACTTTAATTCCGATATCGGGAAAAATGGATTACAATTGCTATAAAACGTCTACAGAGGTTCGAAAAGTGCTGAAAAATATTGACCTAAGAAAAAGGAAGTCTTTAAAAAACGACTCACTTTGAAAGATTATGGTTCACTTCACTTTGTGGGTTCACTTCGCTGCTGTTGGTCCTTGGGCAAACTGAAACTACGTTTAGAATGTCAATTTAGCTTTACCAGTTCTACTACTAACTCTAACCAAGCAGGAGTCTAGGATTTCTAACCTAACAAATCACGTATGAGAGAAATGTTGAAGTTTATTTTTGCCTCAACCTTCGTAATAGCAGTAAGGAACACTCTAAAGAAAGATTTACAATATTCAAAAACCAACTGGACAAGAGAAAAGATTAGTTGTTTGGAAATTAGAATATCTATACTCCATATGCAGTAAGTAATAAACGTAAAAAAACAGAAGGTTATAGATTATTTGTACAGTCGTTGGTGACGGTTTTACAGCGAGGAAAATGTAGATTTTTTTTTCTTTATATACATGCTTACGATTTTGAAATAATAATAATTTTCGATTTGCACGTACTGTTCAAAAACACTGTACTTTTAGATTTCACGTTGTATTTCTCCTTCTTCTTATGATCGGTGATATAATATGTTATAACATCTTAGATATGCAGTATCACACGTTATAGAATATCCGTATCACATCATTGCATCGTATATAAGTAGAGAAATGATGCACTCTAAGAAGAAATGACCTTTTTTGAGATTCTCGCAACGAGATCTACATGTGACCTAAAAATTCGATCAGAAAATTTAAAAAAAAAATAGAAAATCAATAGTATCGGTCTTTTTCGAATCGGCATTCGGCAATCGCTAACCTTTAAAGTTCTAATATTAGTGAATCTTCAAGTGCAGTATTTTTCTTCAGTGTCATTTGGTGTTGTCTAATTCTGTCAGCACATGTCCTGTGTGCTTTTATGCACCATTTTGGCGCTGCACCTTACGACTCTGATCATTGAAGAGGAGTTTAGGAAGGTTAAAGTTCAAGCCTTAAGTCGCTCATTTATAATGTCTCTCATAATAGAAATTTTCTCTCTATCTGATGTACGGATAGTAATCAATGTTAGACGCTGGATCGATAGTAACAGCTGTGATAGAAGATGGGAAGAACAGTTTGTTCTGGCTACATATAGCGATGTGGATATGTTCAGTGCTAGGGGCCATTGCTCAATCAATAAAGTAAAGTTAAATAAAGATAAAAGAAACAGATATATGTGCTGAGGTCCATAAGGGATATTTGTTGCGTCATTTTTTAATGAGTGCAAGAAAGTAAAAAATACTTATCTTGGCGGAGGGAAAATGTTCTGGTGTCGATGTTCTAAGAACTCATTCCCAATGGACACATTTTTCTACAGTTACAATTCTACTATAACTTCGCTTCCTGGGCTACTTCACCATGGACTAATGATTAACAAGCCCAACCTGCCGACCATTAGTTCTGCAGTAATGGCATGCAACCTTGGCATGGCTTTACACCCATTTCTATTTTTGCACCCCTAATTTTTGTTTATTCTAAAAAAAAGTTTCGAATGCAATTCTAGGGACTCTGCACCTCAGACGACCGCCCAATTGACGGAATAGTCCCTTCTGTTGTGAGTTCGGTCCTTACTGAGTGTTTTATGTGGTTTTGTGCCAGTTTAAGCTCAGCTTAAAGGGTGTGTTCTACTGATGAGGAATATTATGAAGTTAGTGACAGATTCAAATAACAATAGGGAATATCGCCTGGATATAATTGGAAAACAGATACACAAAACAAAAAAAATATCAAAAGAAAATAATATTTAATTAACAACTTGACTAAAAACTAAACGAATCACTCTCATAGTATTTAAAAAAACTCTTCCCCACTTATCTCAAAAAAAGAATCACTGACGAATTCTTGAACCAAAAACCTGAATTGAAAAATATATCCCGAGAAACAGAGATGTTGATGTACAATCGACCAGAAAGTATTGAAGGAATTATAAGTAGCAACACATTGCTAAAAGACAAAGTTATTCGTAAAAGAAACAGGAAAATACAGTAAAATTCTGTCAACCATGCAACAAAAATGAAAATAATCTATTCTGCAAACGTCTTAACTTTACGAATTTCTTCGCCAGTTCAATAGCTAGGATAACCTACAAAATATGCCACGGATCTGATTATGGAAGAAAAAACGTAATCTACTGCTAAGAGAGTACACGTTGCTTTAAACAATACTTTGGGAAATCAGAATAGCCTTTTTATAACTGATACCGAATAAAATCGATGGACCATAACAGACTACAATATGTAGAACAGCATTTCAAATTAGCACCCGAGAAGCTAGATCTAGCATTATAAAGAGAATTGAAAAATAAACATCACTTATAACATCACACACCTTCGAATTGCATTGAGATAGATTTTCCGATTAAAGACAATACTCCTCAATGGTCTCAAGAACAAATTGAACCATCCTAAGAACATTATATCACTCTCCTCTTAATACATCAACAAACATACATTTACATGAATACATTCTTCTTACGTACATTCTCAAAAAGTCCAATGCAAATCCAACGCACTGGAAATTAAATTACGACTATATTTGAACAATCCACGAATTTGAATGTGATTGACTCCGTACAAAGTTCCGTTGGCAAAGTCTACCACTATAGCCTCACAAAATCTAGATCCTAACACTGAAACACATTTCCCCATACTACAACAACCTCTCTTGACCCCAGGGACAACAGGGTGATAAAACGATGGACCCAATCCAACAGATAACCCTGGAATATAGACGCTTAGAGAAATGGAACACAAGAGGTCAACCAGAGAAGAGAAAAAGTACAAATTAGATTCGATACTATCAGCCTCCATTTATTGACTCTCTCCATTAGAAAAATGGCTTCATTGTTGAAATCAGTTAGGGAATTATCAAATAAAAAAATGGTATAGCAATTAAATAAATTCATTTTCTACACTCACTTCTGTTTATATGTCTTCCATATGCTCACACACACACACACACACACACACACACACACACATATATATATATATATATATCATAATTAATGCTCCCCTATCAGGTCTAAGCACTCTTCAAGTGAGGTAACTTGCTCATTGTAAGCTCATGCAATGCTATTCCATAGGAATAGAGCACTCTGGTGAATAGGAATATATGCTAATTAAATACATCGCTTATATCCAACCTTACTGACCCTGACCGAGGTAGGATACCGGCCTCCAGGTCTGAAGTGAAGGTTTCAATACTACCTCGTGGTACTGAATGGGATAATGGATAGTCTATAGCCACACTGAAGAGTTATAATATAACTAAACAGCTGTCTGTGGACAGTGATCTCTAAAAGGTCATGATTTTGAAAAAACAGGTGGACGCCAAAGGGGAATCAACTCAAGCCTTCATTGCATATTAAAACCACGACTAAAAACCTAGTTTGATGGAATTGAAAAAAAAAACAACAAAAAGTTTTTCCAGACATAATGAAGAGCCAATGCTTAAATATTCAGCCTCCAGCTCCATTGGTACATCACGATATTTTCATAGCCAGCGAGCAAGACCAGGTTCAAAATGAGAGAAACCTATGTTTGTTATTGGAGTAAAACCGATGGATAAGCCCGACTGCTGTAGTTTGAACTCCACTCCAAATTCTATCCTGATTGAAGATAATTTGAAACTTTTTTATTATATCAATGATAAAAAAAAATGCAGTTATGAAATTCTGGTTAGTTTGACTGAGTCGATAACACAGTGGCCTATCGATTTCTAGGTTGTGATTTCAAAACACAGTTGGATAATTTCATAAATATATTTATTCATTAGAATGAAATAAGCTCTGCGTTTTTCTAACATAGCATAAACCTAAAATATCAATTAGCGTTTGTTTTGCAGCAATTCGTTATAGAAGCGGCACGTACCCCCTCCATCATATACCGTAGCCTCCTGTACCTTCTAGCTCCCCAACTTCCACTGATTAAGCCTAACGCCTAACATACCACCATAACTATTTTTATAATCTAAAAGAAATCTCTCCATATGATTTAATGGTAATCGTTTCTTCGCTTTACGCCATTTTAGCTTCCTTCAAAGGAAGCTCCACTTTTGGATAACGGAGAAACTGTTAATATATCTATAGCAATCGTCTCAGCCAAATGGTTAGTAAAATCAAATTACAGTCAATTCGCTTATAAAATGTGTTTGATCCTCACTGGGTTTCTCTCTGCTGAAGCCTTGTGTTCGACTTAGGTACGCTTATAAAAGAATTTATTGGGCGCCTCACCGTGGAATAGCAGTTGTTAACTTCGACTCGCAGGAAATTCGAGTGCCATGAAATTGATCATTGCTTGCTACCCTACCCGTGTATGGAGGTCCGAAGTTCGAATCTTGACCGAGGTTATTGCTCTTTGCAGTACTGCTCCTGGGAAAACAAAGAAATCTGCACCCAAATCGCCAGAATTTTGATGAAATATCTTGTCACGAGTTTAGGGAGAAATCAGCGTGGATAAACCACTCATCCATAACTATAACCAATGCAAGCAACTGTAGCAAAAGCATGACGGCAAACTTCCCAATCATTAAGTGGCTCCATATTGTTAAAAATAACTTACAAACTGGCTATTTAATTGTTTGGTTGACTTCTGGTTTGCATACAAACTGTTTGTTAATGCCATCAAAGATTCTTTAAGCGTTCCAAAATTAGTTGTTCAATCAACAGTACCAACATTTACAAGGGAGATGATAATGCTTAAAAATAAATATTTGTACTGTGAAATCGATTGTATTTCGACCATCGACGAACTTCATATATTATAATTAACAAAAGAAAAAAAAATGATACATAAGTAAAGATACTCAAATTAGTTTTTTTTTGTAAACTGTATAAAATGAACTGACTGGATCGTTTTAGAATGAAAAAGATTATCCACTGTGTCCCCAGACATACTGTTGAGAAAGATGACCTTACATCTGTCTAAAGAGCAAGCACAATGATTGCAGTTTGGACAGGAAATAACTCTGATACAATCTTAATTTCACCCCCCAAAGCACAATTAGAAAATTCTGAATAGCCGTGGCTCGATAATGACGATGAAAATACCGCTAAATGTTACTTTCGGATAAAAGTTTGGTCCCTTAACTGTACAGCGATGACTAAGCAGGTAAGTCTTTCACTAAATAATATGACAATTGCATTGACTTGAGAAGGGGATGAAACAGCCGTCCTGTTGCTCATTCGTATTCGTGAACAATCATGATGATCCACTGTGCACCGGTTTCAACTGTACATTCTTTTCCAGCGTCTTTTACCTTGTCAATGCACTCAATTCAGCGGTAGATATTAATCACCTCGATCAAGTATTATAAGATGAAAATTTCATTATCATAAGATGAAAATTTTAGTTAATAACGACGTGCCACGCTGTGGATCAAGTGATAAACTTTCGTATATATGTCTTTGAACATGCATACTATTGTATATACGTAAATGTAATCTCCCCCTCTCTCTCTATCTCTCTCTCTCTCACACACACACACATATATATATGTAAAGCCACATGCGTATTGATAAAGATATGACGCATTGATAGATGAATATTTGTAAATATATATATTGGGAGAAATTTTATATATATCATATTAGTATCAGGTTGACAATAAGGAAACATAGCTGTATATAGCTATAGTATATACTCACATGTGAATGCACACACAACCACCCACACACACCCACACACACACACACACACATATATATATATATATATATATATAGCCACACACACGAATTTATTAAGATATGACGCTTTGATAGATGAATATTTGTAAATATATATATAGCTGTATTTAAATTATACTTTTCTACTGACATGTATCGCTCTTCGACTTTATCAAAATAGCAATTTCGAATGAAACGTTGGAATATTCGTTTATTTAAAGCAACAACATCTCACGATATCATAACACGGGAGTGGCAACCGCCAAGAGCAAAATCTAAATCTTTAGGCATATATGTATACATATCTATATATATATATATATATATATATATATATACGTGTGTGTGTGTGTGTGTTTTGTGTATGTGTGTGTGTCTTTTGCTTTGCACATGAGTGCAATGCTCGTATTTATACTGTGTGTGTAGGTTGTGTAAGTGCATATTTCTCTTTGTATTTCATTGACAGTCTTTTATTTAGCCATTTTCACTGGCTGTGTCTCCTCAGCCATTGCAAGTGTTTCGTTGTACCTTTGCTTTTAAGCATCTAACAAAGGAGTTTCTTATGAAGATGATGACTAAATCCCACTTGAAATCTTGTCCAAACGATCAATCCAACTCACCATTGCTTGTCGAGAGGGTAATGTTTGGCATAATTCCAGCTGCGAACTAATCTAATTGACCCTTTAAAAGTTGATATTTTTGTCATCTCCAGCGCTACGATGCCAGGGGTTTTCTCTTAATTTAAAACTTTAACATTCAATGAATCAAAATGTGAAGTATTTAAGCTTTAAAATGAGAAAACATAAGCATTTTGGCTATTTGAATAACAATATCAACTCAAAAAGGTTCGTTAGGCACTTATCATGCGTTCCCATTCTATGCTAACACATTTACGTTCTGACAATTTTATGTGGATCATTTTCCTTTTTATCTAACTATAAATGACTTCGTGAATATTTCATCAGAAGGAAAAAATCTCAGTCTCAATAAGCCCGGGTTTGTTTTAATCAACAAAAATAAAAAATACAGGAATCTTTATTGAATTTGAAAATGAAGATTCTTAATCATTCAATACATCAATGTTTTCATTTCTAATTTGAATTAAACTTGATGTCCATTTCTTGAAAATAATTTAATCATTAGCATAAGAGGGATAAAGCTCTAGTAGAGTGTAAAAAAAAGCGATATATATATATATATATATATGTATATATTATTTATACAAATTTTTGATATATATATATATATTCCATATTTAAATACATTTCACGCACACACACACACACACATATATATTCAATGTATATATATCCGTATATGTATAAGTACATCTCCTTATATGTAAAAATATTTCATATATATATATATTACATACGTATAGATATTTCATAGATATCATATAAATATTCTATAAATATTTGATAAGTATACATATAATATTTTGATGTGTATTTTCCAGATATATTTCATATATGATACATATATACATCATACACATACATATGTACACATATATATATCATACTATATATATGTATGCACATATATATATATATATATATATATATATATATATATATAATCTACTATATATATGTGTGTATAAATATCATGTTTTGTGTGTGTTCACTACATACATATATATATATATATATATATATATATATATATATATATATATGCATATACATATTGAGGAAGAAATAGTGAGTTGGTATATTACAATCACTGAAGAATAGTATCATAGTTCATATTTTAGTAACATTTTCTCAATATAAAACGAGCATTTTTATTTATGGACCCTCTGACTGTCGGTCCTTGCATTTCAACACTGGGTTGTGCTTCCTGCACCATAAGTCATGACTTTATTTCCATGTATTTTCAAGCGTTAAAAAGCCAACTTCGTCTGTTTCATGTGTCAACTGTCAAAAGATAAAGATTTAAGTGCTATTTCACCTTTAGTACATTCAAACATAAATCACCTTTTGGTCTATTTGCTCACACGAATAGATATATGTGAACATTTAACAGAACACTGACATCTGTACTTAACGACATCCAAATACTAACTCATTCATCGTACAGTATGTATGGATGTACATAAACACTTGCATTCTACCGTTTGTATGGATAGGCGTTATTGTATATGTATGAACGTGTATATATTAACATATATGTACATATTTGCGAGAGACAACGTCTATTAAACATTATCGGTTCTAACATCTGCTAATGGTGGAATGAAAAGAAGTCTACGTTTTGTTGATCAATGTGTTTAATGCTTGTTTTTCCGTCGTATCCGTGTATTAATGGCGGGCAAACTCATCTTAATGTAGTTTTACTGATTGAGTTGTGGCTGTGAATGAGTGTGTGAATGGTCCGGAAGTTCTTTTCATTGATTTTACATACTTATCACCGGACGAAATCAGAAGTAGCTGCTTTTATTCAGGAGATTCCAGGAGAAATAAATCAACAACATTTGTTGCGATTAGTCAATTAAAAAAGCAAATGCAATTTATCACATCGTAAAGAGCATCAAATGAACGCAGAACTGAAGAAAGTAGACCACTACTTTCACCTGGGGGAACGATTTTCCTCGAAACCCTCAAAACCTAGGGAAGAATTGCTCTATGTTGGCAAGCTTTCCGTAGAGGAAGCTCAATCTTCAAGAACAAGAAAATCCCATTGATTTTAGAAAAGAAATTATGAAACCAATGCATCATCACAATAGTCACCTATGGAGCTGAAGCATGAAACCTAAACAAAAGATCAACCTTCAAACTAAGAACAATGCAACGTGCATAAGAGAATATTATGATCAACATAACAAGGAAAGATCATAAGACAGTACAGTTTGTACAAAAACAGGAAAAATAACAACAAAAACACAGGATTCAGAGATACAATAGAATTCACCAGAAAACTGTAATGGCAATGGGTTGATTAAGTTGCAAGAATCTTCAACAACCGCTGGACAGATCCCAATTGATCATATGTAAAATTGTGATTGACAAAAAAATGGAGGAACGAACTAGATAAGTTTAGAAAGCACAAGTTCTTCGACGTCAATGATAGAGAGGTTTATCCATCCTTAGGGAATGTCTATATCCAAAGGCGTTTGCAAAAAGTCTGATGATGATGAATATGGAAGAGAAGTGTGGTCAGTATATCGATGTGCGACTGTCTGAGAATACCAGGTGCCTTGTATCCAGTCGGGGTAGAATCTGTTGCAACCATTCTGATCTCTGAACATATTGAATTCTTCGTTCCTTTGAGAGCCTTCAGTATGGTCAAGATGGGAGAGAGGAACTTGGGCAAAATGCTTACTCTTGGGCACAAGAAGACTAATAAAAACCGCCAGAAATATTACAAACCAGCCCATACTGATGACATCAAAATAAACTGCATCGACAGATTTCTTAAGTTTTTAAGTTGGTCTAGGTGACTGTGTATGTGTTAGGCAAAAAGACCGCATCTCTGGACTTCGTGGGCTGAAAATTTGAACATTCACTTATGATTCAGTTTTTTTCATCCCGTCTCCCATTTTTTTCGACTGGGGTTAGGTTTGTGCGGAAAGGGTCCTTTACTTTGCATCCGGCAGCATCCTCCAATATCTTATGAAATACCGACTTTATAGAGATCTAACAAAAGGCGAGTGAAATAATTTATTCATCGATCATCCCTTTCCCAAACACAACAAGCTGCCAAAAGACGTTAGTCACATGAATATTTCTATTGAGTGACTGACCAGAACTTATGTCTTTTTTTCGTAGTCTTAGTACAAATATCCTTGTGCATGATAAAATAAATCCAACAGTCTTTTTACGACGTTTGCTTCACACTCTTACAAAACTTCAACTATCTTGCAGTGACTGATAAACTCTAGACGTAGCCTCTGATGTGATTCGAACTCGCTTTTCCTGTTCTATGAATCTTGTATAACCCTGACAGCATCTCACTGATTAGGCTACAGAAACCCAACTTGTAGGATTGTTTAAATTACACATTTAGCTAGATTCTTTCCCTATCTAATCTTTTAATTCTATATTTTTTACTGCAGTAGTATCAAATATTAAAGTTCAGTTAGAATTTCGTAAATGACGCACTAATATCTTTCTTATGATTTTTTGTGGAAGTATTCATTTAACTGACCTTCCAAAACACCCACAATTTGATATATTCTCACACGAGAAAAAGGAAAATTCTCTTATTTTAGGTGATGGGATGTGGGTTGTCTATCCGTGTGCATTCAGTATATTCTTATAAAACTTGAGAACTTACATTATTTCAAAAGATCACATCAAAATCCTTTAAAATAGACTTTGAATGGACTTCTAAATAATATTTAATACTCAGTAAATGATATGTCTTGCACTGAATCTTAGCCAATACATAATTTTCAAAATATATTGAGTATACCTCAAGACTCAACAAAAAGCTACCCCTGCCAACAGTTATCCCCGCCCCTGCACTTAGAATATTTTTATCGCGGTCGGGAAGGTCTCGAGACTTTCACTTATTCTTAAGATTGAAACTTGAATTGATTCTTTTAGGCTATTATAATTCTCAGATTGTTTTTTTCCCGACTGTTTGATATGTGACATGGATAAAATAAATGGATTACTTAACAGTCTTAGAATAAGTGTGAAAACGAGTCGCAACAATGAAAAGGAAAACTTGTCAGAAACTGATAAGATGGCAATGCTTAATCTAAGAAATTCAGACAACTTAATTCTATTATGTCTAGTAGTACTGCTAATTGTAAACAAATATCACAAATAAGTTGAGAGACTAAAAGCTAGTAAAAAATTATTAGTATGAATGCTTCCTCCAAAAAGTCGGTCATCGTTAGTACTACTACGCTGAGGAGTACAACTAGGTGTAAACAAGTAATAGAATTAAAATGGAAGGGAAACTACCCAAAAGTTAGTAATAATAACAAAGAAATTTTGACAACATGGGACTGGTGTAAGTGACTTGGTGATTTTAGATAAGAGGCCTTTGTTGAGTACACGTAATTAAATAGAATGATTCCTAAGTCTTCTGTGTTATAATTGGCATCGACTACGAAGTTGAACTTCCCATTTGTTTTACTATTTCTAATAAGAACGATACAATATTTTCCTAAGATCTTTGATAAATAGTTAGAAACCGTCAACGTATGTTTCTTCCTATTTTCTAGTTGGTATGGCTGGCTGGCTGATTATGTATGCAATATAAGTATGTATCATACGTACAGGTCGCACCAATTGAGCCAGACGGCAGAAACTCTCAACATCTTGATCATGTTTCAAGGGTTTATTTTGAATACCCCTCCCAAATGTTTTTTGGGAAGAGATAATGTTGAATTGATTCCTTATTTCATGCCCAGCAGCATTCAAATTTGGTTTTGAAAATTCAGACCCAGCAAAACTTATCTATTCATCACTGCGTTCCTACGTTGTTTCAATTAATCACCCTCAACGCAGCATCAAAAGACGTTGGTTAGGTGACAGTTTCTATTAAGTGACTAACCAGATTATTTTAATAATTTTAATTTTTCTGTAAGGAACGATGCATTATTTCTCTAATATTGTTAATAAATAGATCGTCTCTGGATTTGTAATATTCTTTCAGAATTATCTACGTTCGTTTCTGTAAGGAAGAGGTTAATGGATTCTGTTCTGATAGGCCAAACACAAGAGAATCGATCTTCTGGAAAAAGGTAAAAAAATCGAAGCCTAACCAACGATAGACATTTTTTTTTTCAAAATAAATATCATTATGTTGAACTCTAAATATTTTCATTCCAGATATCTTTCTGAACAGAGACCATTGAAGAGAAATAGTTCGGTTGCGGCCACCCATTATAAATATTCCTCTTTATTTTTTTAATCTTCGCTCAATGGCAAACTCATGTGCGAATATATAATGTAAGTATTCTATCTATACACAATAGGTGTGTGATATACGAAAGTGAATTAATGAGAGCGTTGCGTAATGATGGGAAAAGCTTTAATTTATCCAAAAGATATTTATTTTTTCAACTTAATCTCTTTTCTTTTCGATGCACTCAACTGAAAACCTCTCAGTCAATAATTTGGAGATTATACCGTGACATTTTCAGATCAAAATTTAATTAATAAGTGTGTCAGCTAACTAACTTATCTATCCCCCTTATATATATATATATATATATATATATATACATACGCACACACACACACATATATATATATATGAATATATATATATATATATATATATATATATATATATATATATATATATAAATATATATATATATATGTGTGTGTGTGTTGTTGTCATTATTATTATCATCATTACTTTAATTAGTACGGATGTGTGTGCGTGTATATATATATATATATATATATATATATATATATATATATATATATATATATATATATATATATAATACTGTTTTATTTCTATTGATATTCGGACCATCCTCATCTTGGTTGTTTTTCATACAACGTTTCGGCTGTTGCACTCTACGGCTTTCGTCAGGTATCATCCGGTAGGTGTGGGGAAGTAACGAACCGAACCCTTTATTTATCCAACAGGGGTATATTGACCATACTCCCCTCTTAGCATTTGTAGTATAGTTATATTGTCTCACACTAGGATTGAACCTAGAACTATCAGATTACTTTACAGTAATTTGCCTGATGCCGTAACCACTGCACTATGTGTCCACGTAGAGTGCAACGGCCGAAACGTTGTATGAAAAACAACCAAGATTAGGATGGTCCGAAAATCAATAGAAATAATAATAATACCTCATCTAGAAAATTCAGAGATATACTAAATACTGTTTTTGTTTTTAAATCACCGTAACAGTTACAGGGTGAACCAATGATGATCCCAACTGGAGAAAATTTACATATGATACCAAAGTATGTGTAAAACACAAAAAAAATAGAAGAAAATTACATAATTTACATTAACAGACATTGGGAGATGAGCAATTGAAATGACAAAAAACAAATTTTTTGAAAAATTTTTCTTTCATTGTGTTTTGGGCTAAAACTGTGAAGCCGCCCGGGCATACACGCACATATATTTGGGTAATCTACGTAAGTAAGCCCTGTTTGAAAAAATAAATATACAGTATAAAATATCAATGCACAATACACATTAAACCTTATATAAAATGACAAACCACATGTATGACTATATTATAAAAGGGGAAGTGGTGTTTGATCAACACTGTTGGGGTACCATGTTGATATAACTGTTTTGTTTTTAAAACCCCCAAAATAGTTACATGGTAAACAACTGATGATCCCGATAAGAGACAATGCATATAATGTACCATGATAACTAATTATACGTGGAACAGGGGAAAATACACTGAAGATAATTACATGAATTAAAATGACAGGAATTGGAAAATAGGGGACTGAACTGATGCAAATAATCTTTTGAAAAAGATTCCTAACGTTAAATGTTTTAAGCTGTAAAGCTTTCTAGACTACGACTTCCCTATGAGCTATCGGCGGGCTGATTTGTACAATGGTAAGTGCATGGCTACAATGGAGCAGTTACCTTTTCAGTGGCAGGTCTGATTCCTGCAGCAACCCCATTTTCATTGAATCGTTTATTCTACTACTGTTGTCTAACTTGGTAACTTGGGTGATACATTAACCGTGTAACGACATGAAATCACTTCAAATAAGTTTCTATATAATGTAACAATTTTTAATTCATTTTGTCTGACCAGATACGTCACCCTTTTTAAATACACAGATGCACACACATACACATACACGCATACTTATATATATATATATATATATATATATATATATATAAAGAGAGAGAGAGAAAAAGAGAGATAGATAGTTAGATCGATAGATAGATATTCTATAATACATGTGTGTATATATATGTATATGTATATGTATATATGTATATATATACATATTTATATAATTATATATATATATATAATATAAATATAATGTATAAATATATTATATATACATATGTATATATGAACTATATATATTATATGATGTCTATCTTTCAATGAATAGTGAATTTTGCAGACAATATTGGAAACTCGAATTCAAGAACCTATTTTGTTTTATTTCCTTGATATACCTCTGGTCTTCTTCATTTGTTTTCAAAACGATAGATGAGAAGACGATAAAATAGGTGAAAAAGGTCTGGATCGGAAAGGGATGGGACAATGATGTGTGGTGAGGTTTGATTGTAGTTCTCCTCTATAATGACAACGAAGAGATTGTCTATCTCGGTGTCAGAGTTCAACAAAATAGGGTCAGGTTGTGTGCAGAAGCGGAAATGAGAGGTAGTTATGTATCTGTTGGTGAATATTAGTAATTGTGTTACTAAGAAGGGTTATTATACCTATAAGAGAAACATTGACAGACGGACGTAAAGAGAGAGACCGACAGACAGAGAAGAAGCGATTTACAGCGCTGCGTAAGGCACAAGGCCAAATTAATGGGAATGCGGAAAAAATGTTTAGGTTCCTCTGTGATTATTGTACATCTATGAACGTCTGATCTTAGGAACATGGTAGCAGTATTGAGGGAATTCAATTGTGATTCTTTTGAATGTTCTACTTCAGTCAGTTTTTCATTGTATTCTGATGATATTGAGAGAATTCAAAATAGGAACTTCGCTACACTTGGTAATAAAGCATTTATAAAAGTAGACAGAAGACCCAGTTCTTACATTAAACTAGATCGGTATCTTAGATGCGTACCAGAGTGAACTATAGTATGCATGCCATCTTTTGAATGTTATGCATTTTCCCTGTTATCATTGAGTAGTCTTTTTTTCCCAGGCACCCAAGTGGGTCATGTAAAACCTGGAATGCATAGAAGACGAAAGAACGAGGTGACGGATTCAGTTCCGATTGACCAGGCCTGAAGTATCGACCTTCTCGAATATGGAGAAAAAATCGATGCCCATCCTAGAACAGACAAAAGATCCATTCTGCTGGAATAAAATCCTTTGGACGTCAGGAGAACGTCATAAGCAACATCGATTGCAAAACTATTACATCTTTTCTTTTATCATATTGATCAAATAGTTATGTATATTGATCAAAGACCTCCGACCCATTCTTTTTCAGAAGAGATCGTTAAAGAAAAGGCAAAGGACCATATGTTCAGCAATCATTAAATCTGATAATCAATACTGGATTATATTGATCGAGACAATCTCTATTTGTTAGGCAGTCATTTTTATATGACTTACTTGATAAGCTCTTGGCGCATTTGGCCGAAAATACTATTCTACGACTAAATTTGTTCGGCTAATAGAAACTTTATGGATTGAAGATTTTGAATCACAAACAACTTCTGGGCTTTTAGTGGGTCAAGTTTTTTTTTACCTGCGATAAACGCAGGCTCTTATTACGAATACCCTAATCATTTTTTCAAATCTAACAGAATATTTTGGAAGTGTTCTTGAAAAAAAAAGGAATGAAGGAGAGGGTGAGAAGAAAAGAAAAAGATTTTCTTTTTAAGTCACACTACGTAATACTATGATTTTTAAAAATGAGTTCTCGGAAAAATGTGACATGAGCTTTACTTGATACTTAAGGAAATATCAACAGGAAACAAATAGATTTATTAAAGGAAAAAGTGTTGCCGAATACTGTCAAAACTGTACAAACAACGTCGCAAGTTTTTAATCAAGTCCGTCCCTTTTCCAGGTTATGGTGCAGCTGACACAATTGGAAAATATATGATAAATAATGTGAAAAAAAAAACGAAGCAAACAAACACTATAACCGACCCAACGAAAACAGAAATGCAGAGATTAGTGAAAAAAATGAAACGATTGATTACCATAGGACAGGATTGTTTTGTATGTACAGCTGTTCTAATATATTAGATTTAGCTCAGGTACAACGGAAATATTGAAGACAAAAGCCACGGTTGGAATCAGAAACGCAGAGCTGGAAAAAGTACACCACTACATTTATTTGGGACAATCAATGAAATCTTCAAAAAAAAGAGTCACCAGGCAAAGAATTATCCCAAGTTGGCAAAATTCTGTTGAACAAGCCAAACTTCCAAAAGAAAAAAAAAAGAAAAACAAAAAAAGAAGAGGAAATCCCATTAGCCCCTGTATAAAAGATAAACAATCAATGGACCCTCTAGAAAGTCAATTATGCTGCTGAAACGTGAAACCTATCCAAAAGATTGACACCAAACAGAACCATACTGCATGCTCAAATTTGCATGAAGAAATCACCAGACAGCATATTACAGGAGACAGGAGTTGGATATATGAAAGATACTCAAATAATAAGAGATCATAAGCGAAACTGCGGCCAGAAAATGAGATAGAGTAACGACCCAGAGAAGTTCAGAGAGTACTGGTTCCATGACGCCAATGACAGGGGCTCTTCTGTGTAATTATCATTCTCAAAGATGATATCATGAAGTCTGAGATCAAAACCAACACAACTGGTTCGATACTCAAATAAGTAAACATTCAATCAAAGTGAAACAAAAAGCGAGTCACATCTGTTATGATATTCACCGATCCCTCATCTTTAAATACGTTTCTCGAGTGGCCTTCGTAAGAAAGCCCGGTATCCAAAAATTAAATGATGTGTAATACAAAAAAAATCCTCTATATACAATCCACGATAATTCCCTTTATTAAAAAAAACGCGCTACACGTATAACATAAGCCATATTTAAAAATCAGGACTGAGAGGGAGAGGGTGTCCAATCAACAGTTTTGGGATGCCATGTTGATATAAATGTTTGGTTTTAAAAATCCTTGTAACCACTAAATGGTAATAACTGATGATACTCAGAAGAAAAACTCTATATATATTGGACCATAATAAACAAAAATATGTTGAACAGGGATAGACCTTTGAAATAATCATCTATATCGCATTGGAACATATTGAGGAATAAGTGACTGGACTGACACAAAATATTTTCCAAATTTTTTTCAATAGGTAATGTTTGGTGCTATATAGCTTTGTAGACTACATATATAATCACACACACACACACACACACACACACA
>OY735220.1:5235103-5247603 GCA_963457665.1 Thysanoteuthis rhombus | reverse complement strand
GTGTGTGTGTGTGTGTGTGAGTGTGTGTGTGTGTTTTTTCTGTGTGTGTTAGATTAATGAATTCAAATTCAGAACTTAGGTGAATAATTAAATTTACAAAAGCAGTGTATAAATGAGTTCAGAAAATGATGATTTTTTTCAGTATTCCATTAAACTAGCTCTATCATATTGAAAACATTCAGCAATTTTATGCTGAACACAGTTTACTACCATTAGAAAATATCTAAATCATATATATGTGTGTGCATGTGTGTGTGTATGTGTTTAAATATATAAGCTCATGTCAAAACTTTTAGCTTCTTGTTACCGACATCTTTTATCCATATAATCCCCCAGTATCATTATTCAGTTATTTTAGCGACTTTCCGACCTTGCATCACCGTACTGGTGAACTGTGTTTTGATTCACACAATTCTTTGAGGAACCTTTAGGGAGTTTGGATTTGCTGAGACCCTCGACCAGTGAGAGAGAGAGAGAGAGAGAGAGAGAGAGAGAGAGTGAGAGAGAGAGAGAGAGAGAGAGAGAGAAAGTTTAATAGGGACAAACCAGTGATACTTCAGAGGTGTCAGGTCTGAGGAATACAATGTATGTGGAAGGTTTTTGCATGCAAGCTCCTTGGTCTGTTCCTGCACTGAATTTGAATTTGAACCCAAATTTGTTTCTGTGCGAATATTTGTGCTGTGTGATTATAGCAGGAAAATATTTTGCACTTATTTTGTCCATCAGGGCAGTCATTCCATCACGTCTACGACAATGCGTTTATAAGAGACAAAACTGTAGTTCTAAGGAATCGGTCTTTCATCAAAAAAATCTCATTTTTAATTAAAGCACGTCTACCTTATTTAAAACTGATGTTCTTTTATTCTTCCCTAATAAAGACATCAAAGAAAAAGTTTATTCTTTTAATGTGTTTGGCATCTGGTACAGGGAGAAACACTTGCGAATGAAAAACGAACAGGCACGTTTAGCAGCTTTGACTTTTAAAGTAAGATATAAAACAACAATACCGATTGTAAAATAATAAATTGAATTGCAGCAATTTTTTTTGAATAATGAAATTATCAGCGACAAGACTGGCTGCTTCAGGGACGAACTTCACTCTTAAACTCTCATTAGAAGATGATGTTTAAATAATATTTCGACTTTTTCTAAAGTATATTAGAAAAGATCTTTAAATTTTGCCATCGAAAGAAACTAGTATCTAGTTATTTTTTTAGATAGATGACATGAAAATTTAGATAATTCTAGTCAGAATTCAAGTCAATGTGGATATAAACTGAAAGCTAAAGTCCTTGTTTTCCGTTCTATTTTTCTTTCTCCCTCTGTTCTTTCCTCCCTCTCTTTCCCCTCTTTCTATTGTTGATGACGTAAGAATAGAACCCGTCTCTGTCTTGTCCCTTCTCTTGCTCTATCCATCATTTTAATCTTTTCACTTTTTTGTCTTAACCAGGAGTCTGAAATTATCATTGTTGTTGGGTAAGAAGTATCAAAACAAAAATATAATGAAAATAGTTTGGAAGTGTTCAGGAAGAAATGAAATGACGTCAAAGTAGGAATAGCTTGATGGGCAGCAAGGAATGGAAAATCGGAAGAGAAACCAACCCCAAGAATTCCAAAAGCAGATGGAAACTTTTGTAGACATATACATGGTTCAGTGGATTACACCAGAAGAAGAACAGGACATTATTCCAGCTCTGAACGAATTCATCAAGGTCAATCTCAACAAAGGAAAAAAAGTAGACAAAATACGGAAAAAAAGTAAGCACAGCATCAGAAGAGAAAAAGTTTAGTCGTTGAACCGTATCATAAGTTACTGCTACAAGCTGGCCAAAGATGATTACAAGAATAGGCACACCAGACGTTGGACGTTAGGAACTGTGCAAACGACTTAGTCTCGGCGGCAAATACCAGAAGCTGTCGGAAAAGGAAATAAGAATATTATACACGGGGACTTTGACATTCAGACTCAAAACTCAATTCCAGCAAGAAGACTGCAACAGTTAGCTATAAACAAAAAAATCCCTTCTATACCATCGATGGTGGAGGCAAACGAAAGTTAAAAATTGGAAAAATACGAGGAACTTTAACGGTAATTGGGAAAGCTGAAGAACATGAAGATCATTGCTGTGCCTATAAGTAATATCCTAATTTCATGATAGAGAATATATTAAAAAGAACGTCTTTGATCACTAATGTAGCTAGCATCATTATTAAAAAGCGCCTGAAAACAACTTTAGCTTTGTAATATCGCCTTCTGGAAATATTTCGACTTGCAGGAAAAAGAGAAAAAATGTGCGTTATCAAAAGTTGTTGTAGATGACAATAAACCATCAAATGTCTTGAATTCAGTTTTCGAGCTTATTATTCAACCTAATAGAAATGTTTCTATCGGGATCAGACAAAAGTAATTCATCGTTAAACCAAATGGGACAACCTGTTTGTGGCATATTCTTCAAGCAAAGTATCCATGTATACAAAACTAATAAAATCTATCTATCTATTGTCCTGTCCAAACGGAAACCCTGGTTTTTTTTTTTGAAAGTTTAGTTACTCACTTGTACACATTAATGATTTACAAAAGCTGAAGAAACGAGTTAATAATTCTAAATATGAATTAAAACATTTTTGCGAAGATAAGACACAGTGTCATTGTATGGAAAGTATTGATAAAAAAAAAATACGAAAATGTGGATAATAAAAACACAGGACATACGACAACATATTCCGTTCTTTTAGAGACCAAATTTTGAAATAAGAAGGAAGAAATCCAGTGGATTGAGGGCGAGAAAGAAGTGAAAAAAAAAAAGAAAAGAACAAGTCTGGTTAGTTACTCGATAGAAACTGTCGAAACACCAACAATATTTATGCAGCATGCTGTGTTAGAGATGATCAATAGGAAAATTTTGAATAGGGATGATCAATTAATGAGTTATCCTTCTGCCTTTTGTTGGGTATTGATGATAAAAAAAGTCTGAATTTTAAAGGAAAACAGAAATGATGCTGGACACAAACTAAGGGACCACGTCAGTATACATTTATATTGCGAATTGAACCTCGACTAAAAAATTCATCGCGGGTTGAACCAGGAAAACGTTGATAATAAAGAGTAAATGTTGAAAGTTTCAGACTACTATATACATCAGTACGGTGTAGCCAGCTTGACCTACTTGAAAACTGGAGAAAACTATCTTAACATTTTTAATTGACTGTGTCTGAAAGATATGGTGAAGGAGAGAGAAAGAGAGAGAGAGAGAGAGGGAGAGAGAGAGAGAGAGAGAGAGAGAGAGAGAGAGAGAGAGAGAGGGAGACAGAGAGGGGGGAAATGGAAACTCGGGAAAGTTACATCCAAATTGGAGAAGTGGAATCTTCTGGTTGATTTGTTTTCATTATATTAAAAGAACAAAATACAAAAAACAGAACAAAACAAAATGTTACCAATTTATTAGAGTTGTCTTCTGGGAAAAATATTTTTCACTCTGGCAATTAAAAGCACATTACATTTTTTTGGTCAAGATGAACTGGATACATTCACCTATGTATGTAATTATTATACACTCGATTGCACATGAATATATGTATACTAATGTGATTACTTCCGAAATATCTCCGGTGATTTTATTGTATTCACAATATCGTTACATCAATATATATATATATATATTTATATGAACGTATTTATATATTTTCAAGGAATACACATACACATATATATGTATATATATTGAGAGAGAGAGAGAGAGAGAGAGAGAGAGAGACGTATAAGTATAGCTTTTTTTACATGTTTATATACTTTCTCCTTCTACTTTCGCGTACTTTACTTGTTGATGTACGCATACTCAAGATTTGTCAGGAAAGTATTCAGCTATTTTGAATACCTCAAAGAGGCTGTGCAGCCTTAATGTAATTTGGAAAATAATCTGAGGCGACCTCCCCGCACATTTTTTAACAGACACTCGCCCGTGGGATTACTCAGTCAACTGTCTGACGCTATTGGGTGACTCTAAGTAGTATGTGACAGTCACATTCACAATAACCAAGAGAGCAATTTTCCACGTCTCATGCAGGATCATTTTGGCAAAATATCGCATCATCCAGGTCTGCCAGCCAACCCTTAGTACAACAGATTCAAAGAGATTCTAGATGGTGGACGATATTAAAGAGAATAGAGCTGCTGATGGAGATCCCATCATAGTAAATCGTACTCTGCTTTGAAGAACACAAAAAGCGCTGGATAAGTGTGTAAGGTACGCAGGAGAGTTCACTGAACTGGATTTGAATATCATTACCTCAGGGAGGTTATTTTTCAAGTTGATATTAAATGGATTGTTACTTCACAGACGAACTGCGTATATTGAAAAAAAAAGTCAATTTCTGCTAAGCTACAAAAGCTATAAAACTATTGAAGCGTTTATGTTTTGCATGTCTAGAATTGTTGTGGCGCCAGATGTGAAAGATCTAGACTGTGTTTGTCAGTGGTAAAGTAAGTATACGACTCATACTTAGCACTTGTTTATTTTGTTATTGCCCTCAAGTTTATCAATATTTTTGATACTGGTATTTTTCTAATATTGTAACAGATATGATATATGGATTCATCATTAAGATTGTATGTTGGGTTAATAGAGATATGCATGCACTCTAATATGTTTATCTCGGTATATTGATATTACTCTCTATCGGGTCCTATCTATCTATAAATACAGAGTTGAGATCCATGGTCACTAATTGGGACCAAAGGTCACACTTTGGATTTCCGCACGAATTAGCTTAAAATATAAGCAATTATTGGATGCTTATGATTTTTTTCATGAAAGTTGAGTGTTCAAGAGAATTACATACGGTGATAGAATTACGTATGCAAAGCAAATTATTTCATCACTTCACGAAAAGCAATTATTGAAAGTGATTGAATACACCACTTGTGATTATGTATCGCTTCACACTGAGATAACAAAAAAAAAAGGCCAAGATACTTGCAATCCAATTCTATCACACGCACAACTGAAATACCGATATAATTGCGAATATGATTTCATTAAAAAGACTAATGCAAGAACAAACTCCAGTCATTAGGGCAGACTGATTATATAGATAAATCTATTTCACTTGCTCTAGTCCGATACGATATGGATTAAAATACGAAAAACAACACATTTGCCTCTTTTGATTGATGTGAAATTTTTTTTACCAAAATACACTTTTCAAACACTCAAAACCCTAAAACTGCAGGTAGAATTCGGAGTTTTATTTCGAAAATTATCAATTTATTCACATGAAATGGGGGGTTGATCTACTTAAATTGTAAATCCTAATATAAATATATAAATATGTTTACGATGAATTATTGTATTTTACAGCATACGACGCACTTCAATTTTTGCAGACATACTTAAGAAGAATTCAAGGAAAAAAAAAACACGCTTTTCTTTGAGTTCCAGTCTTGGAAATGTTTTGTTTCTAACAATTCAGATCAATATCGAATATCATTGTGGCTGACCATTCAGATTATCTACATATCACAGTAATATTACTCAACAGTTTAGCGTTCGCCCCCGAGTCAATACGTTAGTTCGCCTTGAAGTACAAATATCACACATTGGTCTTATTCAAATTACCGTGAGGAATGAATTCTGACTGAATTATCAAGATAAGTATTTTAAGCTTATTGCTAAAGCCAATGTTTTATTCATCATTGTGAATACGCCAATTAATTTCTCCTACATCTGACATGTTTAAAACTACTTTGGAAAAATCCCCCGAATAGAATTATATCATCATCATCATCATCATCATCATCATCCATCTAGCATCTGTCGTTGGACAAACACCTTCCCCAAGATTTGTCAGTTCTCTCTATTGTAGGTGTCACGGAGCCAGTACTTCTTGAATTTATCTAGCTCGTCACGCCATCTTACTTTATGGCGGCTAGTTTCAGACATAAGATATGATGTTCAGCAGTTGTTTGACATTCCCGAAACATGGCTATGGGTTCTCTGGTACCTTTGACTCCTGTTTTCCCTTTAATATTGTGTGCAATTTTGTGTTCTCTCGATCTAATATTGAGTATGATTTTCGCAAGTGTACATTTATTGTTGTGAGTTTGAAAGTCAATCTTTTGGGTTTGCCTCCATGTTTCAACTCCATAGGTGACCATCAGAAGGATGAATTGATTGCAAGCCTTTCCTCTCTAGACTAATGGTGTTTTCTTGTCTTTGAAGACCAGGCTTGCTCGACCGAAGGCATGCCAACCTAGAGCGATTCTTTGCTTGATTTCCTCCTCTCTTTAAAATTTCATGGAGATTTGTTTACTCAGGTTTATGCAGCAGTCTACTTTCAATCATGATTTTTGTGTCCAAATGCTATTAATCATTTAACTGAAACAGTTCACAAAGCTTATTAGTAATCCATAGCACGATAAAAGCTCTTGTCTGTCGCAAGTCAATCAATTGTGAGGTAAAAACTCTGGTTCACGGATAAGATTATGTTACTTTCAATCTCAATAAATCAAATATTCAGTCACAAAACTACAATGACTGGAATTCCTGTCATTCGCAGTTAATAGCGCAATCCATACCCAACAATACCCCCAAAATGGAATAACTGTCGTGAATCTTCTCCTTACTTTTTTTTTCTCCGGTTCTTACTTCTTCTTTATAGATTTAGAAATTACAATCTTTAAAATTCTCTTCACATCTTTTCTGTATTTTCCCTCCGAGCTAACTCTTCTTTCAGAATATACGAAAACAGACACTTTTTTCTTCTTATATTCAATAAGCTTATTTTAGTATAGCACATAGCTATAAGAGTAGGGCTCTCATTGAAGTTCGAACTCGCTGCACAGACAAATGATCTATGTGAGGAACTTGCAAACCATCAGGTTATTTTAGGTGCCTACCAGTATTGCAAATATAGTGCTTTTCAAGCTAAGTTCAGAGCATTTCTGATTTTGGCAGTATGGAAATGGCAAAATTACCGCACTTCATGGCTTTTTTTTAAAAATATAACTCTTTTGATACGATATTCCTGTCTGTAGGTTTTCTTTAATATCGTGCACTGTCTTGAGATCTCTTCATGTGACGTTAAGCACAATACACTTTTGTGCATTCAGGCTGGTTCTTAGTTTCAGGGACAATCTTTTGATTTTGTTCTTTATTTAAGCTTCACAGTCTGACGTAGGTTGAATCTCTTTTTCAAAACAAATAGGAGTTCATGTTGAGAATTTTTACGAACTCCAGATAATCAATTAGATACTTGGCTATAAATCAGCAAGTATATTAGTATTACGACCAATAACAACATTCAAAATCAAAAAGATTATGTCGTTTGATTTGGTGGTTTTTGTAGACTTGAGGATGTAGACCAAAACAAGGATAACTATCAGCAAGAATATCTTTTATCAGACATTCACTGTAAAGTGAATAAAACATCCTGCTCTGTCGATAGAATCTTGAGATTGGTTGACTTTCTGGACGCAATATCCAAAATATCATGTCAGCTTTAGCAATTATACGTAATTTTCTTAAAAAGATAAGATATTCACACACAAACAAACAAACAAAACAACGGTACTAATAGTAATAAACTTATAATATTATGGTAAATTTTCAAGTCTAGACAAAAGAAATTGAATTAGAATTGAGAAGAACGGAAGCGCACGTAATAAAGTCAGCCATCAAAATATCCTCGGATGCAATCGAAACAGATTCGGCTGGTTTGGCGTTAATAAATAAAATTGGTGGTTCCCGCGAGGGTAGAAGCAGACAGGCAAGACAAAACACGCTTCCACATCGATTCTTCATAATACAATGGAACATGTAAATATATCCTGATCTGTAGCCCGGCTGGGTGGGAGAAAAACAATGAGGAAAGAAAAGAAAGAGATGCAAAATATAAAAGGTGTCTGCCATTATAAATACTACAGAAGCAGTAAATAAAAGCTGTTTCTCTTCATCGATACTTATAGCGTAACATTATAGAAGTATGATAAGCAGCTGTTGTTTAGTATTTAATTGTATTTTAAAGTAAAGAATAGACAGGAAAAAAACAAAAACAGTTTTGGCTCTTCGCCATCGAAGTTAAAACACACACACACACACACACACAGACACACAGACACACACACACGAACTACCACGTCTAGTTAGTCAATCCATAGAAACCATCACATGCCAATTTCTTTATTAAGTATGCTGTATCGAAAAACTTGGATAAAGGGTGATCAATGAATAAATTACATTTGTGGTCTTTTGTTGGGCGGTGATCACTGAAAGAGGTTCGAATTTTTGAAGAAACAAGTATGAACTTTGTTGGACACAAAAAGGGGTCAATTTAGCATGAACTTGGATTGTGAATTGCACCCTAATTGAAAACCCTCGGGGGAGAATTTAAAAGAAACGTTTTAATTTGATGTTAAAAGATACTTTCAAATTTCAGCCATTTTGCTCCAGTCGGACGCATGATACTAACAAAGTCAGTCTGCCAGCTAGCGAGCCAACCAGACTGACATAGAGACTGACAAAAACTATGTTGACAGTTTTGGTGACAGGTTTTGGTTGACAGTTTCTAACATCAAAAGAACGATAGAATTTGTTGAATATCTGGCTAAATATGACGATGTTATTTGCTGTATCGCCTTCGACTTTATGGCTGTTTCTGACTTGATAGATTGGAAGCCGGGATTAGGCTTATCTGATCTTTTTCGACTTGAAGAAAAAACTAATGTTATTGACTGGGTATGAAATGAGAAGTTGGAAGAAAAAAGATTGTTGAGAGAATCAGGATGAGAATTATGCACGAGCACACACTTATATATGTATGGTTCTGGCACATCTGTTAATATATACATATGCATATGTTTTCCCGTACTTGGTGATACAAATATAGTATACAATAATTTGCCAATATATATATATATATATATATATATATATATATATATATATTATATGATAATTTGTTAATATATATACAATACGTATGTTTTTGCATATTTTGATATATACATACGTATATACATATGTTTTCAAATATCTATCTATATCTATATCTATATCTATATATATAATTACATGCACACACACGCACATACATATATATGTATATATATGTATATATATACACATATATATATATATGGAGAGAGAGAGAGGGAGAGAGAGAGAGAGAGAGAGAGAGAGAGAGAACGTATCGAGGCTGAACATTCTGATGTTTTTCGATTTGAAAAAGCTCTTGTTATTGATTGGGTGTGATATAAGAAGTGAGAAGTTGAAAAAGTACAAAAAAATACCGGATGATAAGAGAAAGCGGGAAGACGTTGAGAGGAAGAGATAGAGAGAATGGAAGAAAGGTTGAAGGAGAGAAAGAGAGAGAGAAGAGAATTATGTAAGAAGCAGGAATGGTTAAAAAGTGAGCCAGAGAGGTAGGAATGAAGAAAATCTAGAAAGAAAGAAAAGAAAGGGAGTTAGAGGCAGATAGAAAAAGAACAAAAGCAAGAGGATAAGAAAAGAGACAGGGAATGTGATATAAGGAGGGAAAGAAAGTAGAAATAGGAGAGGCATAGAAAAACAGACAAAAGAGAAAAAGGGAGAAAGGGGAGATGAGAAAAAAGGCAGAGAGAGTGAGAGTAGGATAGAAAACGAAAAGGAATGAAAAAGTGAGTGAAATAATTTCAGCATTGAGATGGGAATTTCCGAAAAAAATTGTGATAGAATGATAGAGATCTGATTCGAAGTTGTGGCCCAAGTCACAGAGAATTTGAATTATATAAAAATTGTGGTAGTAGTAATTTGACAATGTGGAAGCTGAAGATTTTAGTAAAAGTTACTCCTCCAATTTTATCTTTGTGAAGATAAGGGTTATGAGGTTCAATACATTTCGCCATATTCTATCGGCATTTTCGGAAGTACTTTTGCAAAACAAAAACTGTAACAAATACACTTCTCATATTTCTGCATATCATACTGAACTGGAAAAAATGTCTGCGTCGAATATTGATGAAGAGGAAGGGGGAGTATCAGTGAGACTGGATATTACTAAGAGGAGTTCAACTTGAGGCATTCTTAGATAGGGGTCAAGAGATGGTATGTCTGTGTTCTGGCCCCAGAGAAATGTGGATTAGGATTTGACGTGTGTTAGGAAAGTATATATCCTTTTCAAATACTGAATATCTTGCATTGCTTGCAATAACGCATCAAGGCCCGATCACTTCACAATTCCAGCTATTTTTGGATCGGCCAGTTTGAATGGTTGAAAGAGGCTAGTTTTTTCTCTGCTGCCACTGCTAATTTATTACAAAACAAATGAAAGCAAAAAACTTGAACATTTAATACATTTTTAAAAGGAAACCGTATTCTATTAAATATCATTTAAGAATATAATTTAGGGCTGGGTTCAGTGTTTAGGGTTAGGGTTACAATTACGATAATAAAGATTAAGTATTCTTTTTCCCGTAATTGTAACAGTAACATGAATCTACAATTAAAATCGATATCATGAAATAATAAAAACACTTCTTTGTCGTTTCTGGCTGTGTTTCCCTTCTTGAACTCTTCTAAATAAAAAAGTAAGCAGTCTCATATTTGTTCTAAATTGTCTGTATTTATAAATCTCAAGTCTATCCAATTTCGCCCATTCAAAACAACTGATTTGAGACGGCCAACCTTGATGCATTATTGAAAAGATTACCAAATTTCTTTTAATACAATCATTATCTTGAGCATGAATTTTTTAACGTATAAAGATCTTGTAATAATATCACAATTTTTCATTATCATAATATACGTATTTTTATGAAAATAAATGAAGAAACATTTAAAAAATGATGGGTTGAGCGAAAAATACCACTAAATGATAATGATGTATTAAAACTAGCGATAAAATAACAGTAGTGAAAAGGCTTCATCTAACAATAAAATGCAACAATGCAATAGAATAAAATTACGGATACATTAATAATAATGAAAAGGCTTCATCTATAAGGAAATAATAATAAAATGGAGTAAAATAAAAAATAATGATATAACATGTGTAGATAGTCAGTCAACAGAAACTGATTTCTCTTGGCAGCTAGCTGTGTTGGGGATAATCAATAAAATTTGAGAAAAAGGGGCGATCAGTAAATAAGTTAATTCTCTTACCAATTTTTTAGGCACTAATCACTAAAAAAAGTCTTAATTTTCCAAAAAAAAAAAAAAAAAAGAAAAAAAGACGGATACTATCTAAGACACCAATACAGCGTTAACATAATCCGCGAATTGAACCTTCTATTAAAAAATCTATTTTGTGGGTCAATTTCGGGAAAAGAAAAGTGTTTTCTTGACATGATAAGGAAGGAATGTTAAAATTTTCAGCATTGAAGTTATAGCACTGTCACTACACACGATGCATTTATACACACAGCTAGCTGGACCAACTTGAAAACTGGATAAACCTATGTTGACAGTTTTGGTTCACGGCTTTTATAAACAGCGGTCCCAAAAGAATAAAAATTGGTCAGCTTATTTTACGCCACCCTGTATTTATGGTAGGATTGCATACAAGTCCAGACAGATTGAATTAAATCAGATGTGAAAAAAACAAAAACCAACTCTAGCGCACATAACAAAATCAGCCATTAAAATTTCCTCTGATACCATTGAAATAGAATTAGGCTGGTTTGGCGTTAATGCATAAAATTGTTTGTTCCCGTGAGTAGAGAAGCAGACGAGAAAGACAAAACACGATTAGTAAAGCAACCAACGATATGAGAAAAAAAAAAGATGAAGAACCCGGGAAATGCCAAAAATATTTCATTTCTATACAAAGCTAGGGCATGGGGAAACGTTACACAAAAGCGAATGGAGGAAATGTTAATGATAAAATAATAATAGAAAAAAATGCTGTCTCTAAAAAAAGAGAAAAAAAAAACAAAGATAAGTCTAATTTTACTAAGCAGTAAAACAAAAATGGCGTAAAGAATCGGATTACTACATGGCTGTGCCTTACATTTTACGAATTCAGTAATCTCCATCATCAGTGATTATCAGTCAGTTTGAAGTCAATAAGTAACTTTTTACAGAGGCGAGATGCAAGCTCCGATAAGTGCATCGTTTACTGGCAAAACTTTCCATAGTACTTAGATATCACAAGTGGAAAAAAGATGTGGATCGTTCCTTGTCGTGTTACTTATATCGATATATATGTATACATATAAATTATATATTACATTTTATTATACAGAAACTCATTTGAAATGTTCTCCCTTCGGTTAATATATAATTAAATTTAGACAAAGTAAATAGAATAAACAATTGAAGATAAGAGAGCCACCACAGGAATCGAACTTACCACTTCAACCTAGTGATGCTCTTAAAATTCAGCTGAACAGCAGCCTATAACACAAAAGTCAAAGAGGCTATCCTATTGGTTGAAGTTTCGATTCCTGCAGCTGACATTTTTTTTCTTCTATTGTTTATTCTATGTACGAAGCTGATACATTAGTCAACGCCATCTATGACTTCCTT
>OY735220.1:5210103-5230103 GCA_963457665.1 Thysanoteuthis rhombus | reverse complement strand
AAAATCCTGCATAACATTTCGAAGGATATACGCTTCTTTGCACACGTCTATTTCGGACTGAGTCTGGTCTCTCTGTTCGTGAATAATCATTAATAGAGATCAATTCTCGAAAACACCCGAACAAACAGCAAACAGGTTCAAATAATGAGAATATGACTCTTGGGTTAACGTTAAAGGTTAACAAAGCAACGTTCTATTATTTTATTTTGATTCTCGCGTGTGTATTTTTCATGATGAATTCCTAACAGTTCCTTGATATATTTGAGAAAAGGAAAGCAAATAATATCGAATATGATTGTTTCAAATCCCTTTGCGACTTATGCACTGCCCTTGTAAATAGTTAATGTCCATAATAAGAAATTCAAGAGCCGAGCTGGCAAAGAATGGGAAGAAATACAACTCAGTAGAGATTTCAGAAGGCAAATAAAAAGAAATCCAGGCAAAATCACGTGGATATATGAATCACTGTAGCAGCCTTTGTGTGTACCAGACGTAATGACGTAGAAAAATATCTAAAATCCTCTGAAAAAGTATATCTTTCATCTAAAATTATCTCCTTATATAAATATGAAATGTAGGCATTGTTAGCCTAAAATGACCCCACAGAGACCCACAAAACCAGTGTCTTGAACCCCCCCCCCCAAAAAAAAAATCCCTCAAAAAACGGAAACAAAACGTGTTCAGATGGCACTCATTCGGCTATTTGGTCGGTCATTTGTGGGGCTACAATGATCCTATATCTACACAGATCAGTTGTAATAAAGTTAATTAGATTCAGGTTAAAATAGGTAAAATACACTTAAATGACAATGTCACTTGATAAAACTGTCAATTATCTATGCTGTGAATCAATAAGTCTGTAGACTGATACAGAGTTATTAGTTAATTTTGATCTCAAATTTTCATTGCAGAATATTCGATCTATTTCATTAATTTTCATCACTGGTTTCGACAAATTTCATTTTATTCGATGAAGAGTTGTTAATCTTTTGTAATAAATTTTTGCTATCATTTGTTTTCATCTATATTTTTGTTGCATTTTATTGCAACAGAATTCAAGTTCGGTACACTTCGACGATGAATAAACGAATTATAACCAAAAGATTGACACTCAAACTGAGAACCCTGCAACATGCACATAAGAGAATCATACTCGATCTCACATGGAGAGATCATAAAACAGCGCAGTATATCAGAGAAAAGAAATATGAGACAATATAGAAACTGTTAGATAACTCAAATGGCAATGGGCTAGACATGTTGCAGGAATGTCAGAAAACTGCTGGACATCATGACCCACAACGTGGATCCAGGAAATCAGGTGTGAGGCAGTGGCCAACACAAAGATAGCTTGACGAGTTAGATGAATTCTGAAAGTACTAGCTCCGCAATGCCCATAATAGAGAGGTCTGACGAATTTGGTGGGTGTTTGTATCAAACGACGGACGTTAACAGACTGATTAACATGGCGATTTATCAAATGAAAATTTGGTTTCAATAAAAAGTTTAGTTGCCATAAAAAGCGGCAACAATTTGAATGGAAGTAGATATTAGCAAAAAGTTAATAATACCGAGGAAGATTATGCCGAGAACAATTATCGTATACAGTAAATACTTCTCTCATCATAGGCTACATACTTATTGATGTACTTGAATTCTCGTTTCTCTTTCCGTCCCTTTTATTTTGTCTCACAGTGTTTCTTATACTCTCTGATTTCTTTTACTCTTTCTGTGTGAACAGGCTGGTATAGCTGGCCAGATACACACATTAATATTCACAGGCTTAGATGGATGGATAGATTCACAATATAATCAAAGATATCTCTGTCTCACACAAATGAAGATACGGCAGGATTTAATCTGAATTGCATAATCTGCTAAATTCGAATTCGGTTGCCAAATTGGTTACCCATCTATGACAAGAACCATTAACCTCCATAACCGGGATTAACTCCGGATGCCTATTTCAATTTGCAGATGACTCCCACTATTTATTGCTCACGGTCTTCCGATTGAGCAAATACATTTAGAAGTAGACTTAACTGTTCCAGCCGCAGTCGCCATCACTGGCTTACACGGTTTCCATTAGGACATTCGAAAATCAAACATTGATGATCGGCAACCGTAAACATAAGTGTGTTATGAGTTGTAGTAAGACACAGCGACCTTGTCGAAACAAATCAAAAGCTTTTTTTCTACGTTTCATCTTATCTGAAATTGCTATGGGGATCGTAGCGTTCGGGACCGATAGAATCGCGTTAAATCTTGGAAAAGCAAATGGCAAATAAGTAATTTAATTAATAAAACTGACTGTTTTTCTTTCAGTTAGCTGTTTTGATCCAAATGCAAAAGTAGTACGAGGGACCCGCAGACTTCGAAACTGTGGGAGGGAGTCGACACCTGGGGCAGTATTTATTTGAGGAACATCTAGAAAAAAAATCTAAAAAATACCTTTAAAAGATTGAAAGAGAGTGCAGTCGGATCTAACACCACCCCTGGTCATATAATCCCTCACCTAGATAATCCCCGATATTTTTTCAGCTCCACCAAAATATTGCCTGATTCACCGTGAATAAAAAGAATGAAAATAAAAGAATTTGTGACACCTCACCAGGAGGTCACTTTTTGATAACTTTTCATCAGATACATCGTCATGTTAATCAGTCTGTTAACGTCCGTCGTTTGATACAAACATCCCCCAAATTCGTCAGACCTCTCTATTATGGGCATTGCGGAGCTAGTACTTTCAGAATTCATCTAACTCGTCAAGCTATCTTTGTGTTGACCGCTGCCTCACACCTGATTTCCTGGATCCACGTTGTGGGTCATGATGTCCAGCAGTTTTCTGACATTCCTGCAACATGTCTAGCCCATTGCCATTTGAGTTATCTAACAGTTTCTATAATGTCTCATATTTCTTTTCTCTGATATACTGCACTGTCTTATGATCTCTCCATGTGAGGTTGAGCATGATTCTCTTATGTGCAAGTTGCATGATTCTCAGTTTGAGGGTCAGTCTTTTGGTCTCATTCCATGTTTCATCTTCATATGTGACAATCGATAGGATGCATGGGTTTTATACCTCCTTTTATAGGACTATTTGGTTCTATTGTTCTTGAAAGTCGAGCTTGCTCCACATAGATCTTGCCAACCTGGTATGATTTTAAAGCATATTTTCCTTTCATTGATGACTTTATTGGGATTCATTGTCTTAGGTAGATGCAGTGATTTACTGTCGATGTATATGATACAAACAAACACGTGTATGAATTTCTGTCAACAAAGACATGACCAACAAAAGAAAGACGTAAAATACACACGCATATACAAGCCACAGACGCATACACACACTTGTAAACATACGCTTATGTGCTATGTGTATGCATGTATACGTGTGTGCATAAGTGTATGTGGTATGTAATCATGAGTGCATGTGTATGAAATAATGACACAAGACTTCGATTACTTCTTTAATAATATTTATCAAATCGGAAAAAAACAAACATAAGAGCTTTTGTTTGATGTCCTTCATTTCTTTCGATGCTTTTACGAATTATTCTCTAAATCCGAGCAAGATGATCTTCTGGAAAAGATGAAAGAAGAAATTCAATGATCCATTCCTAATTACTACTGGTTGCTCTTGAAAGAAGCAACGTTTTTTATTTCAATATGATTTATTTGAAACTGTTATCTTTTCTCTCCATCTCTTTTTCATTAGGGACTGTCAACCAAAACTGTCAACAAAAGTTTCTTCAGCTTTCAAGTTGGTCGCGCTGTCTGACTGGCTCTGTGTGTATCAATGCATACGGACTGTACCGATGGAGCTAGACGGCTGAAAATCTGAATATTTACTCCCGATGAAACTATTTTTCTTCCACTTTTCCAAAATTTCTCCCAAATAGTTTTTTGATTACTTGTCCAAGTTACTATGCCACTTTATGCTAAACGGGTCCCTCGTTTGTGTCAGGCTGCGTTCGTAGGTGCTTTTTTAAGTTCAGAATTTTTACTATCCACCAAAAGGCAAGAAAACTGATCAATTCATTGATTACTTGATTTTTTTCAATTGATCACCCCAACATAGCATACTGCCAAAATACATTGGTCACATGACAGTTTCATCGAGTGACTAAGCAGAACTGTTTTTCCGGCTTATTCAGTCTCTCTCACTCTTAGAAACCGTCAACCAAAACTGTTAACATAGGTTTCTCCCGTTTTCAAGTGTGTCTTGCTAGCTAGCTATGAATGTTTCACGCATACAGGCCGCACCAATGGAGCTAGATAGCCGATAATTAAAAGAAAACAACTGCTTATTATTACGTCTAGAAAAAGAAACGGTTTTCCTTTAATTAATTTTAGTGTGAGGTTCAATTTGCTATGTAATTTTATCCTAAATCAGTCCCCTGGTATACGTCCAGCAAGCTTCATGCTTGTTCTTGAAAATTCAGACTAGAGAAGTAACTCATTCACTGATTGACCCCTTTTCCTACTTTTTTAATTGACTCCTTGACACGATATTCTGCCAAATACGTTTGTGAAGTGACGGTTATCTATTAAGGAACTAACTGGACTTCCCTTTCCTTTTTTGTCTATAATTATTTCTTTCGTACATGTTTTTTCTTCTTTCTTTTGTATTTTTCGCCTTATTCTATTATTCTTCTTTTATCTTTGATGAATTTTCTCTTCTTTTCTTTCATCTTTCGTTCTTGACATTTTTTCTTCAGTTCATTTTCCTCTCTTTCCTTAACATTCATTCCTTCGTGCTTTTTCTCTCAAATTTCCGCCTTTCTTTCTTTACTTTTTTTCTTTCTCTCGATCATGCATTTTCTCTCTTTTCCTTGAAAGTTTTTCTTTCTTTACTCCAAGAATTCCAGCAATTGATAATCCTTCAGAGTTTTTATCTCAACATTTCCGCCTCATCTTGAAATAACTTGCAATAATTTTCTTTCTCGTTGCCTCTATTGGATGTATCCGTCTCTAACAATTAGATCCTTCGACCTCATTCCTCTTCCGGGGTATTTTTACTGATTTCTCCAACGCTATCTTTACCTTCATGAAATTTCTCCTATCGCAGTACAAAACCCACTAATTCCCAACAGGTTTCCAGGAGCAGCTAGTTAAGCCTGGCTTTTTACCTACACCTCTTTTTCTTCAATTGTTATCTGAAGTGCAGGCATCTGTAGTATCTATTGCTGTCGTTCACTGACTGACTGACGGGCTGACATACCAGAGTATAATTTGTCATTTTACCTCCTTCTGAGCTAAATTTAGCTGTTTTTGGTACAAGGGGGAGAACACGGACATCTATGGTCTGACTTTTAGACACAAAATTTTACAAATCAATGACAGATCGAAATTATGTTTTTGGAGAGCACTGGTGTTATTTAGTTGTCCTGTAGTAAAACACTGAGTAGACTTCTTTGAAAGTTTTCCAACAAGGCGGAAATATTTTCAAAAATGCTTGCCAAGCGATTTTACGTCGAAATCGGACCCCTTATCATCTCTTATACCAATGCTGGATGCGAGTTAACGATCACTGCGGCCAAGTATTAGAGTGCTCACTTCCGAATCGGTATGTCATGGTTCAATTCGCTACCGACTTTAAAATGGTACTCAATGCCTCTCAACTAAACAGTCTGCAGATGGACTACGATTGTGAATCCTTCACCAAGGCCACTATACTAACTGGTTCTCGTAAGATCAGCAACGTTCAGCAATGTCTAACCAGGTCAGTACCTGAATTGGTGACCATTGGGGAATATCAGGTTCCGTAAGCAACCCAAAGCATCGACAAGATCAGCAAGCCAAAAGTGGGTCTTATTTTTAGACTATTTAATCCTTATGGAATTCTCGATTCTTCATTAGCTCCCCACGCAATAGGACCACCTAAACGAAATTAATCAAACGCACCAATAATAACCTTCTAAAAATGATCGGAATCGTATCAAAACGTAACAAATCCATATCAACTGATTTGATAATTATGAGAGGAAGTTTTATTTTATGTACTTTCTTCCTAATATAGATGTTAAATTTTGACCCTGTCCCATAAACCCCTGCAAGCAGTTTTATACCCTTGTCTTACTCTGAGGCATTTCTCGACTCATTGAACCCAAGGGCTCGACATTGATCACTTTTGCGATTCCTGTTATGAATGGACAACGTTGTTATATATACATACACATATATGCATGTTGTTGACACTTGATACGCTGATTGGTGACAAGAAAAAGTAAAGTAGAGAAAATAGACCACTACATCTACGTTATAGCAGATCTCCATTAGATACTCAAAATGAGAATACAAAAAGAATAAATAAAAAGAAGTCCTGTTGAGTGGCAAGCTTTCGGTTGCGCAAGCTCAACCTTCAAGAACAAAAATCCTATTATTCCTAAAGAGAATAATTTACAACGAATGAATCCTCTAAATAGTCACCTGTTGGGCTAAAACATGGACCCTGATCAAGAGACTGACCCTTTAACAACGCAATACATAGGCCGGCAGGATACAAGATACAAATGCAGAGGTGAACTATTGGCTCAGTAACGATAGATAAATCTGACGAATATTTTGGAAGGTCTATGTCCAACGACAGACAACAAAAGACACTATGCATAAATCATTTAGGTCAAATTTTCGTTTTATATTTGTTTTTTCTTCCCATGGAGCGCCTCTCTCTAACGTTTGGTGCTCTTTGGACAATCAAGTGTAATCACACATTGGCAATCATCAGGTAGGTAGAGTCCATAGTAAAACTGGACCAAGCATGAATTCTTTTTCCTGAGAATATTCCCTCAGTGAAGATAGAGAGAGAGAGAGAGAGTAAGAGAGAGTAAAAGAGGGAGGGTAAGCTTACCCCTCTGTGCAACAGACAGTAAAGAGGAGTAAGACAAGGAGATACCAGCTCACCCAAACTCTTTACAGCCTGCCTTGAGATGATCTTCCGAAACATGGACTTGGAAAATAGAGGAATCAAAATAGACAGCGAATATCTGAGCAACCTCATCAGCATCGTCCTTTTTGCAGAGAACCTACATGACTTCCGACTAATGCTAGATGAACTATGTAAAGAAATAGAAAAAAGTCAGCCAACACATTAACTTCAGTAAAACTAAAATCATGTGCAACAATCATGTTGAGAATAAGAACATAACTGTCAAGATAGAAGATGCAAAACTCGACAAGGTAGACCACTACATCTACCTAGGACAACGAATCTCCATGAGACCCTAAAAAAAAGACGAAATTAAGCGAAGAATCACTCTGGGACGGCAAGCCTTCAGCACAGCAAGCTCAACTTTCAAAAAACAGAAAATCCCAGTAATCGTAAAAAGAAGAGTATACAACCAATGGATTCTCCTGGAAGTCACATGGAGCTGAAAAATGGAACCTAACCAAGAGACAGACCTGTAAACTGAGAAGCATGCAACGTGTGCATTAGAGAATCATGCTCAACTTTACATGGAGAGATCATAAGACAGGACAATATATAAGGAAGAAAATGGGAGTCTAAGACATCATAGAAACTATTAAAAAACTAAAATGGCAATGGGCAGGCCATTTCGCAAGAATAAAAGACAACCGATGGACATCACGAGTCACAACATGGATCCACAGAGATTGCATGAGAAACCAAGGCCGACAGAGCACAAGATTGAAAGATGAACTAGCCAAATTCAGGAAATACTAGCTCCACGACGCTCATGATAGGGAATTGAGGCGAATCCTGGGGTTGGTCTATGTCCAACAGTGGACGTTGAAAGACTGATGTTGATGATGACGATGGCATCAAAAGAAGTTTAAAGGTGAATGAAGTGACACGAAAAAGATTTTTAATGTGTTTAGTGTAAAACTTTGTAGACAACACACACACACACACACACACACATACATATATATATATATATATATATATATATATATATATATATATATACATAAACAATGATATATGGATATAAGAACAATGATAAGAATGCCTTCCATATGCAGACGTAATTACACACACACACACACGTATATATATATGGAGAGAGAGAGAGAGAGAGAGAGAGAGAGAGAGAGAGAGAGAGAGAGAGAGAGAGAGAGAGAGAGAGAGAGACCCCCGATGGACGTATAGTGAAGAGAGAGAACGAAAGTTTTACGTTTATTTTGTTTATCGATGTTAGTTATTCACACCCATTTGTTATCAGAATTTATTTTTACATTTCTACGTGAGATTCTCCATTCTGCTTTCAACATAAAAGATGACGGGGATACCAACATTCCTTAATTATTCATCGTCCTACTTATCAACTCATAATATTTCAATATCTCTGGGCGAAAAAGTTCTTGTCACGAATATTTGTTATAGGAAATATAAAACTTTTCAATAACACAATACTGATAAAAGCATTGAATAATAATACAATTTTTGATAGTCTCTCTCTTTTCACATTTCAGTTTTCGCCATTATTTCTCATCGTCATTCACTTTTCTCCGTATCACAGTCACTGGTAGTCTAGCCCTCCAAAACTAAGAAACATAAGGAGAAATAAACTTAACTACAGGAGAGCTATGAGTGAGTAAAGTATGAATTGAAAGAGTTCATTTCGAATTGTGCGTCATGTGTATTTGATTAGAATCAGTCTATATATATGCCTTTGCTTTTGGTCCTTATTCCGACATATTACTTTAAAAAAGGTTTGTAAATCTGACACATTGTAATACTCATTTATTTCCGTCTAAATATCCCATGGATGAAATTTCATTGGATTTCAGTCAAACTTGGATGGGAAGCAGTTATATGATTGATAAAGCAAGGTTCAATCAGAGACTTGGCTATAATTCTATATTTTCAACCCAAACACATATTTATACGAATGTACACCAATAGGTCGGCAAACTAATTTTCAAAAAACTATTCATTTTACACAAAAATTATTAATTCTTCAACATAGTATCTTTTTCCATCAATGTACGAAACCCAATGTTTTTCCATTTACCATGTATCATGTACATTGAAAAATGTCAGACACAAATTTTGCTAAAACTGCGTTAGACAACGGACGTACTGATCGATACCCCAACCTTTATTTCTCTCTCTCTCTCTCTCTCTCTCTCTCTCTCTCTCTCTCTCTCTCTCTCTCTATATATATATATATATATATATATATATAGACATAGTAAGTTTTCTGTCATTAATTTTTTATATCTTCATCAGCCTGAAGAAGCCATGATGAACAGGCGAAACGTAAGTAAAATATCATTTGTACACAACAAAGTAATCTGAATTTCATTTCACTTAAATATACAGTATAATATATATAAGTACGTATGCATATATACAAATGAATATTCATGTGTTCACAATCTACACTGATCAGTACATATTTATACATTTTGTATGAGTATCTTGAAATTCAAATATCTGCATGCTAAATTTTCTGCATCTAAAAGTTTATCTGTGAATCACTGGACATGAAATTAAACAAAGATATTCCTTAGTGAGAGGAAGAGGTTGTGCGAGAGAGGTAGGGAAAGAGGGGGTAGTTGGAAAGAGGTTGTAAGAGAGAGAGACAGAGACAGAGATAGTGTGTGTGTGTGTGTGTGAGAGAGAGAGGGAGAGAGAGAGGGAAAGAGAGCGAGAGTGAGAGAGAGATCAACAAGAAAAAATGTGTACCTGCACAGTGTGATAATATTGTAAAAACTGAAAAAATTCTGAACAAGAATATCTTAAGATAAATCAGATACCAAAGAAGTGACTCGAAAATTTCCATTTTTAATGGTATACATCAACATGTAACTAAACTTTGTGAAATAAAATTGTTCAATTTTGCCATTGCATTATCATTTTTCCGTCTATGTTAAGTTAAAATATTCTTGTTCAGGGATTTAAAAGAAAAAGTTTTTTACAGTAATATTTACACATTGTGGGTGTATGCAATTTTCTCATCGGTTCTGTTGTCTTCGATATCAATAAATCTATGCGACGTCCACAACTCTAATACTCTTGTGTAAAATATCTATTACCAAATAACCCACTTACTAGATTGCGCTATGGTAAGAAATGGACTGTAGTTTATTTACTATCTATATATATATATCATTTGTGTTTGAATTTCGAAACCTTTCTCTATTTCTACGCCAAAAATCTAATGTTCAAAAATTGAAAAATCTTTCTTTTTTCTTTCTTTTTCAGGAAAAAACACAAAGATTTTCCAGTTTGAAAACAAACGGAAATAATCACTGGACCCAATTAAGTGCTTATGAAAAGTTCAATGTAATTCACTTCTATTTTTTAGGTTTGCATCGCATTATATCGAATTTAAAAATGAAAATTCACTAAAATTTGAATGTACTTAAAAATTCAACTCACAATGAGAAGATGACGTAACTTTTGATAAAATTGGTTGAGTTTTATAGAAGTTATAACCAAATTGAAGTCATCTATTTGTGCAAAAACTGTATATTGATATTAGGAGATGAATACTTAACACACCTGCCCCTCGTTCTCTCTCTCTCTCTCTCTCTCTCTCTCTCTCTCTCTCTCCCTTCTCTCTCTCTCTCTCTCTCTCTATATATATATATGTATATGTATATATATATATATATATATATATATATATATGGAGAGAGAGAGAGTGAGAAATAGAGGAAGAGAAAGAGGTTTTCGATAATCTCTTCCACTCGAATTTCTTACCAAAGCAAATCCCCTTTCATTGCCGAAGCCGTTAAGCCATGTGAATAATGCAATATAGGGATATGATTCGCCCTTCTTACAAATATGGGAGAAAATCCTTCAACCATATGTCATACGCTCTAAGCACACCTGATATTAGGGACTCACGGTCCACCTGTGATTTGATGTGTTATTCCATTAAGGAAGCCATTGGCAAGAGAATTACTTGTGCTATCTCACACATGTTTCGCTCTCAGACGCAGAATCCATTCCAAAGGGGTCAATAGAATGCTGTACATGATGATAAAAGAATTCCGATCAGGAATTCAAATCGGATTTCAAATAGTTTATTTACTATTACTGTTCAATAATTATTAGGTAAACATCTTCAATTAGAATTATCTACTCAACAATACGAAAACATTCTACGTTACTTACTATGATTTGCATATGCACCGAGATAACTAAAAAACTGGACATTGTACGAAGTTGGTATTCGCCGGATACGTTCCTGGTAATAGACATCGTAGTGTCAAGTTTTAAGTCGTTTTAATTCTCTGTACCTAATATGATAAGGTCTTTCGATTTACAATAACATTTCTCAAAATATTTTTTCTGGGTGTATACACCATCTGCGTTTACAAGCGCAAGTTTATAGATTGGACATGTTGAAGAGAGAAAGAGAGAGAGAGAGAGAGAGAGAGAATTTATTTGACATTAGAGTTGAGTAATGGCGTTTAGCGCTTAACTGAAAACCGTTAACTTTTCTCAGAAAAAAACCCAAAGATAAAAAGTTATCGCTATAAAAGTAAACACGAATGAAATTCTTTTCAAGAATAAAACGATGCATTCTTTTGTGGTCTTGCTTTGGATATTTGCTGTCAGTTGTTTGCTGTCGGAGTGGAGAGGTTTTATTCAAATCGGATTTTGATTCGCTTCTTTTCTTTCTGGAGAGCGTTGATAGAATCTGAATTTAATCCCAAGCATACACTAATTCAACGTTCCTGCAACTGAGATTTTCCATAGCAATCTGCTTCACTTTGGTTCTAACCCCAAAGGCAGGTGGCCAAATTGGAAGTAAGATTGAATTTGTTGGATAGTATTGAATCACCGATTTTAGTCTCAGAGTGAAGTAGAAAAAAAGTGTCAATACGTGAATGAGAATGCCAAACGATTCCCAACCAGTGGGAGATTGGTAAGAATGGACGTTTGCTTCAGATATCCCTGTATGTTCATTTGGGAGATTTCCTATTTAGCTTTACTATTTAGCCAAAGGCTTAAGTCAGTTAATATAATTCAAAGTGTTCAGTTTTATCCACAAAGCTGGCTTATCTTTTTTTTTTCTTTCCAAAGCAACCGGGACGTTCCACTTCTCAGTTGGAAGCTATCGGTGATATGGACCTGTTTATAATTTCTGATGATACCTATTATAAAAGCTGCCGAAACACAGCGGGATTGTTTACTGCCCAGGATCAAAGTGTATCTTTGCTTGTTTTTGGATCAGTGTAGTATCTGTTTGCAGTATATCCTCTGATAACTTTCAGTTGGTTCAATACAGTAGCAGATGATGACCTACTTAGGCTCAGTAATGCTAAAAGCAAGAGGCCTAGGATCCGTCCAGTGCCCTTGAAAACATCCTCGCTCAGCCAGGGAAGGGCTAAGCTTGTCCTGACGTCTTTGGAACACCAGTTGCAAGGACTGGAGTAATTCTCTACCTTCCTGTATACGGACCACCACATTAAATTGACTTTGAGTCATATCTTGCTCTCATTTGGATGCGAGTAAATACGTGAAGTATCTGTGTGCTCAAAATCATTAGCGAACTGTGCACTGAAAAAATGAGTTATAACGATGGGGGTAAGTACAACTTAACACTAATCACTGCGTTTCATTACGCAATCCAAAACAATCGACATTATGATTATTTACTAACCTTGCTCTAGTACAAAATTGAAATAATGGGATTTGCTATGAAGATTGAACTCACTACTTGGGGAAGCATATAGTAACCATCAAACCACAGCAGAAAACCTAGTTATTTACTGAGATTAGTATGGTAAACAGTGAAAATAGAGCACCACCCAGTGAGAATCTAATTCTTTACACTAGCTCTATTCGCTCCAATAATATCATTCCATCGAGTTTCAAGTGTAAAGATTCATCCTTTTCAGAAATAAGTGTCTTGAAACTAAAAACTGATCAGATATGCTGTCTTTATGATGTACTCCAATTCTCTTGCGGGGATTAATCAGTTTTTTTTAAATGGCTGTGTTGACCATTGTATTTTACGGCATATAAGACGCGTTTTTATCTAAATGCTCAATAGGTGAATGCTCCAGCGGATAGAAAAATATCAACTTACCTCAGTGACAATCATTCTTTACCATTTGAGCCAAGAACTAACTTTCCATTGACAAACCAGTTAATCTTACAATGGTAATCGCTCTTTACCATTTGAGCCAAGAACCATATTTTCATGATCAAACGCATTGAATTTCACCCAGTGATAAACACGTTAGACGTATACAACGACTAAAATATTTGTACACTTTTGCATTCAGAATACAGACTCCATGGCACTGTTTTCATTACTGTATTCACACATTTAAACTATGAATAAATAATACCACACATCGTTAAAAGTTGTCAAACCGGTTACTTCTTTTTAGAAACTGATAGAACATTTTTATTTATTTATAATGTTCTGTCTGCTATCGTGTCAGTGAACCAATTTTAAGATAATTCATTTTTTCCTGGAAGAAATTGAGCAGCCGACAATTCTAATTCATTAATACATTTTTTTCTGATTTGGACATCTTGCAATTTACTCACATCATTCATTCTTTCGATCAGAACGGTGTCATATCAAGCCGGGGTCAGTGGACTTCTTTTTCTCCTTTTTGCAAACCATATTTTGATGCAAAAAAGTTCATGCTTACCTGGAAAGAGAAGAAAGAAAAGAAAAACATGTTTTAAAATATGAAAGCTTTCATTTTGTGAATACATAATACCAGTTATGACTTGCAGAATCAAAACATGCGGAACAAGAAAACGACCCGAGGGAACAGAGAGCCATGGAAAGAACAATCTTAGGGATGACTTTGAGAGATAGAAAAAATCAACATGGATGTGAGGAAGGGTTTGGGTGTCTGATATCATATAAATAATTAAGCCAAAAAAAAATGAAGATTTGCTGGGCACATAGCAAAAAAGGTATAACAACGAACGGGGCAAAAGGCTTACTGGTATCCATGGGACTATAAACGCCGTAGGGAAAGACCAAACACAATATTGAAAGATTAGGTGGAAAGGTTTGTCGGCAAAACATGGCAGAATTCAGTGCAATCTACGGTCGTCTTTGGGGGAGATGGGAAACGCCTTTGTCTAGCTGTGGACTTACAATGGTTGCTGCTGCTGTTGTTGATGATGATGATCTATATGAAACTGTATTTGATTTATATGAATATGATATATAAATATGATCGATAAATATGATCAGTACCACCCAATATACAAAGTGAAGATTAGTGCAACTCACTGAGACCATTCAAAGATAACTAATAAGTAACCCTAACCGTAACCTTTTCTAACCAACCCGACCTCACCTTTAAAGATCTGTACCTCTCAACTGAACCAAGTAAAGATTAGTACTACTCAATTAAACCAATTAAAGATTATTACCATCGAATATGTCAGTGAAGTTTGTACCACCAGACTAAAACTGGTGCTGATCTTTATTTGAACAGATTTCAGTTAGACAGTCTCTAGAGATAACAATAAAATGATATTGTTCTCTAAGGATCTGTGTACGAGTCGACCATTGCTTCACCTCAAATTACGTACAATTCTTGAAAACATGTTAATATTACTATTGTCTGTTTAAGTACTGACATAAATGTCTGTTATGAAACGTATTTATTTGCACTATTCTATTTTATCTCCTACAGAAATAAATATATTCTATTGCCAACCTTTTTTATTACTCTCATCTTACGTCCATGATTTTAAAGATTGGATACCTAAGGAGAGAGAAAAAAGGTTGAAATTTCTTTTTCTTGCCGACCCTATTCCTTGTTTTATCCCGAGGCAGAATTCAAACACAATTAAATCTTAAGAAATCTTATAAATTCAATCCTGCTCCTTTTGCCGACTAGAAACTCAATTTCTAGCGTTGGTTTGAGGTCAAGTTTCAACAATTTGATTATCTTAACATTCCAACATTTTCCCGATTGGTCAGCGTTTTCTTTTGGGGTGGGAGGGTGAACATTGACGGTCTTGGTAGTTGCGATGAAAAGCAACTAAAATTAGGATGAAACAATACCAGTTTAAAAAAAAATAATGGACAGAAATCCAGTGGTTTGTAAACGACCCTCCCCGTAACTCAGTGAAGTTGCCCGAGAAAAAAAGACTAAAAAGCAAAATTGGAAGTTTTCATTATAAGAGAAATTTTCTCAGCCGCTAATTGAAGAAGTCTGTGTTTTTGAGGTGCTAATCAGATTTCCTCTTCTTATGATTTGAAATCAGTAAATAAATCAGATTTCTTTATCAAATATAAGCCAGTATTAATTTTCTCTTTTCAACCTTCCATCCCATCTTGTTTATCGCCTTTGTCAGTAGCAAGAGAGCATATCTTGCTTACTTTACACAGAACCAATTCACAACACATTGCCACGTCTTTGGTGGTAGTAAATTAAATAATGTTGGATTCGATGCCACCTTTCAAACTTCAATCCAAAGTATATATCCCAACACAATTATAAGTTCGACATTCGCTTCTCTCATAGTCAAGTTACGACTGACAGTTCGAAATCAACTTTTATCTCCCGCCTGAGCATTCGACTTATATCCACTTTAAAGGATATTTGAAAAACTATCATTCATTTAATAGCGCTATCCTGTCAGTAACGCCTGCATTGATTCCTGACCCTTGAAATCTTTCCTCTCCGCTTATCGAAACATTTCTATTGTAACATTATTTGCAATGCATCCCTGCAGTAAACCCATTAACAATATATTTACATCATACAGATAATAGTCCTATCAGTAATATTGACATTAATTACTGACCAGAAGAAGACCCTTTTTCTAATTTACAATGCACAACATACAGATTGTGGGTCAAAACTAAGAGACATTTTAGGTAAAAGGAGCCCAAATTCGTTGCTTAATCATAGTTTTTCGTTTTCTGATTTACCATCATAATAATTAGTTATCTTTGCTAAAAATGACAAGAGCTCAACAGAGGAGTAGGGGTAAAGTCAATGGAAGCGATAAGAGAGGACGTACCTTGGTAAGGTGATACATGGTTAAAGTCAGTGTTACAATATAATCACGATAATCGTATCATTTTTCATTTCCGACAGTAATTTTATTTGTGTGACACTGAATCGGGACAATTGCGTAATTGGTGAAATTTCAATTTGATTACGTACACTTTTCATCGAAAAATCAGTTGTTTTATATATATTTTTTGGATTGAATTAACATCTTATCAAATTAAAGCAACGGATTTTTTTCAATTGTTTGATTCCATAAACTTATTATTGTAAAAAAAAAAAATAGTTTTTATCTATCCTTGTTTTCATTGGATTAACTTTTGATCGAATTTAAATTTTGTATTCATTTATTGCTTGCAAAAAAATTATGTAATTACGCTAATTGGGCAATTTCACTGAATCGACATGTCAGTCGCATAATCATTAGAGTGAATGAAATCTTTGGCGTATTTGTTCGATAACTCATGTCCATGATCTCACAGGTTACATAAGCAGGTTTTTTGTTTTTTTTAATACATAGCATACTTGAAAGTCTAAAAATGCAATTTCATACTCTATGACTATTTTCATTGGTCGTTTAAAGCGTTAGGGGAAAAGCTGTTTTTAGATTGACAAGCTTTTTTACCACTTCTTTTGTTGCATTGTCTCATTCAGGAAGCGGGTCTTAATGAACGCCAACTTTCCTCATATAACTTGGGGAATATGATTGAAAGCAAGCTTCCCTCTCCCACCCGTCACTGTTTTCTTTTTAATTAAGTATCCTATCCAGTCTTTGGTGCTATCGAAACATTCGATTTATAGATCTAAATTTGCTCTATAATTAGGTCAATCGATAACGTATTTAGTCTTTCTTATTTTAATGAGAGGGAAGGAAATTCTTAAAGGCCACGTCTTTTGATCAGAAAACGAACGATCGAGTAGTTCATCAATCACGTATGCACTAATATCCAATTAAAGAGAGGGACTCATTTAGTCTCCTACACGTACACGGGATCACAAATCCACACATACACGCGCCAATTCTAACGCACACGGTCACTCAAAAGCTCTGAGTCAAACTCTTTTCGACATACATACTTTCTATTTTCATTTGCATTCACATTTCACCTTGGAATAACTATATCATTCAGGACTCATTACCTTAATTAAATACATTTCTTTGTTTTATGCTGAAATCATCCAAATTTTAGCGGATCCATTCTTCAGTCGTCGTCAGGGATATAATCGAAAAAAATTGTCGGTTTGGTTTCATCACTGTACCCATCGTTTCTGAAATAAATTGATCCTACTGATAAATTAATGGCCACTTTTTTCTGTCGACATAATTTCCCAGATTATACACCCGACGAAGGCTGAAGAATGGATCAGACGATATGGTGTGTTGTCATTTGAAATAGATATTTTTGGTTATCGTGGAAGCAAAAAGGAAAAAAAAAGGGCACCGTTATTTTTTAGAGAATTAAATTTATAACAAAGAGGATAAAATCATTGGCAAACTCTAACTGATTTGACCTCATTTTTCTTACCTAACAGGAATGACATTTACAGACTTTCAGGTAAAACTTAGAGGAAGAGAAAGTGACAGAGCAAGAGGGAGGGAAGGGGAGAAAAGGAGAAATAAAGAGTGAAAAGAAAGAGAGAGAAGGAGGGAAAGGGATAATGGGAAGGGGATAGATAGAGGGAGGGGAAAGGGATAGAAAAAGAAGAAGCAATATAAAGAGAAGGGGAAAGGGATGAAGAGAAAGGGATGAATAGAGAGAAGGAGAAGAGGAAAGAGATAGAGAGAACTAGAAAGAGATAGGTATATTCAATTCTCATGTCATCAATCAACGAAGAGAAATGAATAAAAAAAGAAAGATAAAATGGAAAGCCGTGGGAGCTAGATTGAATTATCTGGCGTCGCTAAACAGATTTCTTTTAAAATAAATCTTTAATATAATAATAATTCTTTTCCTTTTGTTTCAGCCCTGGCTGTCAATGATACATACTTGAAATTTCGCTTGTACTTCTTTTAATAAGTACGGAATACTACCAGTTTCGAATATTAGGCTTAGTGAAATTGTGGCGTTCAGAGTACAGCGTGAATCTGAAGCAGCTAGTTTTATATATTCAAATTTTGAAGGGCACAGATTTTACAAGTACAGGAAGCAGTCTGTTATGGCTAACAGTAAATGTACAATATAATAGATTATTATAACCTTGGTAGTGAATTCTCAATACTGAACAATGTTAATTTTGTACTTGTATTTTCTGACTTATTCTGTATCAGTCAATACCACTCGTATATCTGTACAGAAAACTAAACAAAAAAAACTGGAATCATCATGCAGTGAAATGGAAATGGCGTGTGATTCCCGGAGCTTTGAAATAACAATACTCCACTAGTTGGCGCCATTGCAGTTTTGTACTCGTCTCAGATTTGCCGGGTTTTCTACTTCTGTTTGGTCATGTGACCATTATGGCATCTGCCTTTTGATTGATCGATTGGTAAGATTTAAAGTAAATAAAAAACGAAAACAAATTTTGAACTTTTAACTGTAGAATACAACAAATAGAAAAGAGTGGGAAAATTTCTTTTTTTCATCTGTCAATGAAAAAAATCCATTTCCGTCTCGGTAGATTTCTCAGTGTGATGGGATCGGCAATTCTTGAGGACCATGGATATACAAAAAAGATGAATATATTGATACATACACACAGTTCTACTGACAGAATAATTCACATATTAAAATATATACTAAGACATACAATTGATAACGTATAGAAAGAAAGCATACATGTATCAACGTACGAAGACATATGCCTATCTTTATATATATATATATATATATATATATATATATATATATATATATATATATAAGGAATACAAATATCAAAACATAATCGCCATCAAGAAAAGAAATGCATACATATAACTTTGGGCAAAGACTTATGCATATCTGTGTAGATACAAAGTCATACAACCATCTATTAGAAGCGGTTTGCTATTTCATTGTGGAAATACAGGACTCGTCATAAAGAGTCCATGAATGGTTGTTGGTGGGTTTAATGTTTAATTATTAAAATATCATCTCCGTTGCATTATAAAAAAACCCTGGATGAATTGGCGAAACGTAGAAAAAATTGATTTGCAAAAAACATGGTCTCTTGAATTGTCGCTCGACTCTAATATCATTGGATAGATTATAATCCACATTGATACACTATGATTACATATATATATATATATATATATATATATATATATATATATATGAAGAGTATGAAGGGACAAAAACCTCTCATTTAAACATTGTTGGAATAAAAGACAAGCTCTATCTAATTCTTTTTTGTCAGCGTACGAAACTTTTATTGATGTTGCTGCAGTTTTTAAAAACGTTCAGATGTTGGTAGTTGGAGATCTTCCAATCATCATTGGTCATTATCAAGAAAGTAAGATATTAATAATCAAATTGCGATCATTACAATTCCTCATTACAATTTTTTTTTATATTTCAATTTTTTTTCTAATAGTAGGAACGTTTTAAAAAAAACTTGGATCACACCAATAAAAGTTTTGTACGCTTGATATTCATTACTTCTTGTTCAAGGTACATGCATTTTTTTAGATTAAAAACTACGGACTTACTGATCTACCTATATATATAGCAAGGGTTTGGAGATAAGTTTTAAAGCGTCTAGAATATTCCTATTTATTCTCAAGCGTTCTTTCAAAAATATTGCCAATCAATAACTTTCAAATTTCTGCTTGGTTCCCGTAAAGTAACTAAAATCAACTCTTATTTGCCAAGCATTCGAGTCGGAGACCAGAATAACTTGAGGCGTTGGGAATTTGACTTCAGTTCAGTGAATTTTATTTTTTGCTTCGTTGATTTCTGTCAGTTCCGGATCTCTAAGTAACTATTGCGACAAAACTGCCTAAATATTTCCCCAGGAGCTCCATATCTCTAGCCCGATTGTTCTGAAAGGTTCCCATCGAAAATGGAAATGAAGGCTCCAATTAACTGATTAGACCTGCTTCATTAGGCAAGACTGACTTAATTAAGAAATTAATCCTGCAACAA
>OY735220.1:5187603-5205103 GCA_963457665.1 Thysanoteuthis rhombus | reverse complement strand
ATTAAATGTGTTTTTCTTATTTCATGTATACTTGGCACGTAGAAGTGATTTTTTTTATTCAACTATTGATATCGAAATCAGTTATATGGTATTGATGTAAGTGATTAGGCCCAATTAAGCAATAGTGCTAATTATTCTCTTATTCATTATTTCGTAATGAAAGTGTGATAACTCTTGCCGATAGAAAATGTGCTTCCTCGACTACACACTTCAAATTAATCTGCAGAATCTTGACTGTAATTATCTTGTTAACAACAATTTCGGCTTCACAGGCCGAACTGGTATTAGTATTTTTAGAGTAAAAATACTTCGATGAAAATAACAATCAATTGGCGATTATGGTTAGTCGAAAAATCACTTTGCAAAGTCTAGAAGACCTGGTCTTTCTTTTATTCTAAATAAAGGCTAGATAACGGCGCAGACTATGGAATCGGCAACACAAGTTTAAACTCCGGTTTGGGAAGTTCACTTTGCATTAATGCCATTAGAGATAGCATGAATTCATCTCTTTTCCAACCCGCTATGAGTAAAATAGCACAGTAAGATAGCGCTCTCTAACCTTGATAAGGCAATCAGACAAGATAAAGGTCAACTCTGATTCCAACGCAAACTGAGAACTATGCAACGTGCACATGAGAAAATTATGCTGGGCCTCACATGGATAGACCACAAGACAGCACACTACATCTGGGAAGAGACAAGAGTCAGAGACATCATAGAATACATTAAAAAACTCAACTGGCAGTGGGCTGGCCATGTTGCAAGAATGGTGGACAACCGATGGACATAGCGACTCACGACATGGATCCCCTGTGATCACATTCGCAACCGAGACCGGCAGAATATTAGATGGAGGGACGAGCTAGACAAGTTCAGAAGGTACTGGCTCCACGACGCCCATGATAGAGAAGTGTGGCACATCCTGGGGAAGGTTTGTCTAACGATGGACGTTAAAAGACTGATGATGATGATGATGATGATGATGATGATGATGATGATGATGATTCCAAACCAGGAAGTCGTGCCCACTTAAGTCGGTTCGATGCCCAATTTGACGTCCTTCCTAGAGCCGAGCTCATGCTGGACGTATCACTCTCTGCTTTCTTCTGGACTTCACCTGCAAAGCTGAGGTGGGGAGCCTGTCAATTGGACCATCTTAAGAATATCATAAACTTTGTCCAGGCATCCTTCAAGACGATTCTTAATAGACTGTAGAGATGAAACAGAGGTTATTCAATGAGGGCTTGAGAAAAAAAATATGTATACAAACTAGATGAACCAATAAACTCATTAGAGTTTACTCACTGTTCCTGTAAAATCTTGAGCCCTCTTCCACTTTTCCTCCAATATCTATGGGTAACATGATACATATATGATAGTAAAGCAGGATTTTTTAATCTGTGTTCATTCTCATCCGTCAGTCACCGTATCAATCTATTGATGAAATAGTTATCAAGACAGATTATGGTGGAAAAGATTGTTGATTCATGCCTATACCGAGAGCATGATCATGAAATGAACACATGAAGATTCAGCTGAATTTCGATCACGGTTCGCCAAATCTGTTTTTGTGCTGATAACACCCGATTATATCCTTGTGAATGGACCGAGAAACCTGAAAAGAGGAAGAGATTCTATCGTTTATTTGGGTTTACCTATCCCATCGATTCTCTGATTACCGGGAAACTCTACCGGAACTGCTTGGTACCGATGAGACAAACGTGATTGAAATACAACAAAGAAAACCTGGACTAAGCAAATATCACTGACCAGCCATGTTGAAGAAACGAGTCAAAAGGGTCGGAAAATGACCTCAGAAACGTCACCTATAAAAGAGTGGTACAAGATGCTTAATCAAATGGTATCATGAGTTAGTTATATATTTTACATCCAAATGTATTGGTTATTCCTTTTTCAGTGTATCTCTATCTATACCAAATATTTTTTACTGCCAATCGCCAGAAATTATATATATATATATATATATATATATATATATATATATATATATATATATATATATATGCAATATTTATATCTCTATGAATGATGTGGTGAATCTTGTGTGCTTTTACGTAGTTGCAAAACCCAAGTGCCCCAAGCGCTCCTTGACAATGTTCATTAGAATGCTTATGTTCCGAATTGTTCAAACCATTTCTCTTGTTTACGACTTGCCAAATGAAATACCTCAATAAAAATGACAGTAACAAGAGTTTTTTGCAAACTAAATGACACCTCGTCAACCCTAATGGAGCAAAGTTTAGGAGATGCCTCATTTCATCAAACGAACGAATTGTTGCCAGCGCGGTAGTTGTCTAATGAACCATATCCTATTATGTTACAGTTTGTATGTTTTTTTCTTACCACGGGAAGGATACAGCACTATTATGATCTTGTTATATACTTCAACCACGACTCCATTGAGGAAAGAGAGACTGGACAGGCGATTAGAATCATACGGTAATTTTTGGAGTTATTAGTCGAAATATATAGGCAAAATCGATAATAAAATGCGCCTGGTTAATGTTTCTCTGTACAGTTCGATGAGACCAGTTAAGAGTATTTTCCGAAAACCAAACCTCAGGAAAAAACAACTACATTTTCGAAGATTAATCATTGTCTCCCTTGATTTATGTTACTGTTCACTGCAAGTATCCAGATCGTCATTCTACAGCCATTACTGAATAAGCCTGTCTATGTACAATGGCTGCCTTACCGATCAAGCTACAAGAGACAAATGTTGCAGCTGATAAAATCTAACCAAAATAAACTTGCTGTTTATTTCAACCAAATCTTTAGACGCCAGAATATCTATGTTATTGCTTTGTTTTATCATACAACAGCGTTACCAGGAATAGAAATACTATCATTAAATATTGTACTGGTTGAATCATTATTTTTGGCCTCTGTTCTCTCTCTACAGACAATGGAACGTCCAATATATGTGAGTTTATGGCTGACTAAACGATGTTTAGTTAATGCAAATATTAATATATATCTAATTTATTGGGACGATTGTTGTGCCTTTGTCCTTGTGAGGCATTAGTATCGTTTATTTTCAACTAACTCCATTCGTTGTTTATAGTACTGTGACCCAGGGTTGGTTGTCTGTTTAGATTTTTCACGTTGGTTCAGAGTTGACAATATCTAGATTCTCAATTTTCTTTTCAGGTTTCGAAGTTCTTTGTTGCCAATTGAGTGATTCGTTTTTAATTTTCTGAATCTGAAAAGCGATTTCAAGAATCGAAATATTACTCTTAAATTGACATCCCTACCATTAGAGTTGTTATGTCAACGATTAATTAGGAAACAAGAACCATAGGTTCAACAATGTGTCTACCGTCATTGGTAGTGGTAGCAAGGAGAGGAGAAGAGAGAGTAAGTGGTTTTTCTTTGAGTCAATCGATTTAATTACTTTTAGAACATTGCCTGTACTACCACTATGTGATCTATGGATAAAATCAACACAAAAAAGAACCTTTTGTGGTTAAATTTTCTCGCATTTGTGATTTGTGAATATTCTGCGATTATTTTTTCAATAAAAATCGTAAATGTCAATTTTGTCGTTTTTGGCCATTTTTGAGTTAAAAAAACAAAATTTGGACCTCAGCCATTTTATTCTGGCATCATAACAGGTGGTAAAAATGATGTTCTTTTAATGAAATCACGCCTCTTCTGATATAACAGTAGTTGGTAAAAAAAACCAAACACAGTACCCATTCATCCTTCTGTTGTTTCACATAATTGGAGCAGAAAAATGTTTTATAGAGATCCGATTAGACGCATCTAAAATCACTTATATTCACGTATCTTTGGCACCCAGTAAGAACAGAACATAGCCTGTGTCCTTACTATACGGTGTCCCGGTTACTCTACAATGAGATTACTCTTTTTGTGTTTTTCTCTTTCTTTTTTCTCATTTCTTCTGTTTTTCATTGCTTTTAATTCCAAACGTTTATATCATTCTTTTTACCAATGTTTCTTTCTTTATTGATAGTTTCCTCTCAATCTTTTCCTCTCCTTTTTATATCGTAAAACTTTTTTCCCAATCACCCCTTTGCTCCCTTTACATTGCAAGATTAAAACCTCATTATAACAAACATGCTTCCAATTTCTAACCCATAGCCCAATCTCCAGTTCAGCTCGTCAGCGTATCCACAGAAGCTCCAACATTGACAAATACATAATCGAAATATCTAATTGAGGCGACCTACGATATAGTTCCCAGTTCCCAGTTCCCAGCTTTGTGTAAACCGGAAGATAATGAATATTTCAAACTTCTTACTAAGCTGACGTGTAACAGTGCAACCTAACATATCTCCAATGACGTCTTTGCTTGAATAAATGTCATCCCAAGTCAAGTGAATGGACAGACTAACGCAATGAACAATTGCTCTGATATCTTAGACTGCTGGCTCGTTTTATGTTCGAATAATGGATATTTTGTTCGTGAAACGCCCTGATCGAAGAATAGGCGTCTCTATGTGTCGTTTGCCAGTATCCCATCGATTCTCTGATTACTGGGAGACTCCTACAGAACTGCTTGGGACCGATGAGACGAACGTGATTGAAATACAACAAAGGAAACCTGAACAAAACAAACATCAGTGACCAGCCATGTTCCAGTAACGAGCCCAAAAGGTCTCAAAACGATCTCAGGGACGTACACTGGTCAAGGGAACCAACATTTTTTGTGTGTGTTCGGGGAATGTTATAATCTAAAGTTAAAGTCATTTTACTCATACAAAGATAAGCAACTTTTTATTATCATCAGCAGCAGTACCCTCCAAATGTCCAGATATCTCTATCATGGAAATTGCAGAAGATCAACTTTCTGAATTTGCCTAGTTCTTAACGCTATCTTATCCTTTCCCGGCCAAAGTTTTCGCATTTGATCTGTGAGTTGTGATACCCATTGGTAGTCTGACATTCTTGCAACATAACCAGTCCATTGCCATTTGTCTGTGCATATATTCTATGATATATCTGGCTCTCGTGATCCCTCCATGTGACGTTAAGCACGATTCTCTCCTGTGCATGTTGCATGATTCCAAGTTTTAGGGTCTATCTTCCGGTTAGGTTCCTTCTTTCAGTTCCATAGGTAAATATCGGAAGGATACATTTGCTGCAGACCCAACGACTTTTTTTTTCTAGGTCTGATGGGGTTATGTTTTCTGCACCAAACAACTTTTAATGGTAACATATTTGCCATTGGCTGAGTTATATACAGAGTAAAATTTATCAATCTTTACAATCTAATCAATATACGTGTTCGAGTTAGCGCGAAATTTTTTGGTATTTGTTTTATAGTCATTTTTAAAGGATTGCATTGTATCAACCATTGTAGGAATACCAAGCGCTTGGAATATCATCGTTGTTCTAAGACCAAACTCAATTGCATTGTCATCATTATTTATTCATTTATTTATTTAATGAATAATTTTTACGATTTAAGAGCCATAAAACAGAATTATTGGAGGTATTAAAGATGTGAGCGGGTCGTAATCTGAAGCTTTCGTCAACGCACTGATTTATTTTGATGTATGTGTCCTTACAAACGGATTAGCTCTCAAGTTGAGAAATCTGATAATCCACTACAATGCAGTCAGTTACAGTGCCTATGTTACTTCCCCCACGGCAATGATTCAGTCTATTTTCTCAGTCGGCAGGATGGAAACAAATCCCTTCGCTCTCTGGATACATCAATCAATAGATCGATTTGACTGAATCATGCTTCATATTTGTGTCGACCAACGAGCTGGTTATTTGTCGATTCAGAGAATTTCAGGATTAGGGACGAATAGATCCAGTGATCAAGCCTCAGGGATGAAAAGTGGATACATGCACACACACATACACTGTCACACACACACACACACATGCACACACTTACACATAGGTTTGGAAAGAAGACGCTAGATTGAAAAAAATAAAGCAAAAGAGGACAAACACAAAATTGAAGAATGGGATAAAGAAGCTTACAGATCAGCACAATCACAGTCGTCATGGAAAGAGATGAGAAAAGGCCCTCAGCAGTGTACTTCATAATGAGCAATGATATATTAGTTGACAATACGGAAAATGATCGTGGATAAATTGGATTTATTCAACTCACAAGTTTCGCTTTCCCATTTCACTAAAGTGGCAATTCCAAATTAAACGATATTGAGATGTTCGTTTATTGGAGAATAAATTGAATTCATATGAAATTATGTTTCTTTATTGTCAACTTAATAAGTTCTGTCAGATATATCGTATCCACAAACTGATCGTATATATATATATATATATATATATATATATATATATATATATACACATATATATATATATTAATACGTCAGTAGCCAGATGATGACAAAGCATTCATTTTACACCAAAAATATCTATTTTTTAAACATAATCTCCCTCCTTTTCAATTCATTGTCCCAACGCTTATACAGTATAACTTGAAGATCAAAATACAGCAGCAATCGGTTGCAGGCAAAATCTCTCTCTCTCTGTCTCTCTCCCTCTCAAACTATATATATATATATATATATATATATATATATATATATATGTGTGTGTGTGTGTGCATGTGTGTATGTGTTCAAATGTATGATTTTATATATGTGTGAGTCTGTGTGTCTGTTTAATGTATTCATTGAAAATGTTCAGTGCTTAGTATTTTAATGAATGAATGAATAACTTGAGCTCATACAATTTATTATTAGACTTGATACAATCGGCCAAATTGTTTCAGTCTCTTCACATCTTTTCGCTCGAAAAGATGTGAAGGCATTGAAACAATTTAAAAACTTGTAGAATGTTTAATATATATATATATATATATATATATATATCCTCAGTAACCTTTGTTCATAGACCTAATTTTATTATCTTTAGATACATAGTTCCATTTGAGCTTTGCATATTTCATCACGATTTTCAAATACTTAGAGTTTGACACATAGACGTTGTGATAGCATGTGCGGTTGTTACATGAAAAAAACGAAAATTTGGAATATTGTTTCATTCAAACTTTGGTTTAAGACAAAAGGAAAAACATGTCGGTAGAATAGATTTTACGTACAATACATTTATCAGCTATGCTATGCAGGTGCCAGACAGAATCGAGTCGAGACATGGAAAGAGCAATGCTGGAAAAAAAACTCAAAGAGATAGAAAAAGATCCAAATGGATTCAAATACGGATGAGGGACATTATAGAAATAATTAGGCGATGAAGATAGAGATGGATTGGACACTTAGTGAGAAAAAACGGGAGCATATGGAGCAAAAGTTCATTAGTGGACTTTTAACGGCTGCTGCTGCTGCTGATGATGATATATTGTAGTGTAAATCTTTTAAGATATCAGCAATGTATTTCATATTAAATTTCTGATTGCTATACTTTTTAATTTATTGAACTAGCTTCTTCCTGTTGGCGTAATTTCCAACTAAAACAGAAGACGATAAAAAAATTCTAATCATTTGCAAATGAAAGTTGAACATGAAAGACGGCAACCTCACATCCGAGAAGGTCAGCCGAGATTAGTGTAAATAGAGAGTATCAGCTCTGTCGGTCCTATGTTAATAGTATGTAATTAGTACATCCCAGCCGCCCCCCAAACTCTGGCAGAAAGCAATTCGTTAGCCCAGACAAAACGTGTGTGAGACAAAGATTCCGGTTGTCTTGTGTTAAGTGAAGTTCAATCTTTCTCTCATGAATTTAGATGAGGAGATAGTTGGTTATATTTATGAATACTTTTATGTAAAGAAGGGCTTAAGAAAGTCGATATGAGTAGATGAGCTGTTATAAACTTTGTTTAGGAGATTTCAATTTTTCAATATATAATTCATGTATCATATATAACCTGAAGACAAGTAATATGTATGTATACTTGTACAATAGTATATCAAATGTTATGAATATGCAATGAATATATCACATACACACACCACACACACATACACACACACACACACACATATTTAGAGAGAGAAGGAGAGTGAAATATATATAGATATATATATACATACATTTATATGAAGATATACATAGATAGATATATAGATTGATAGAGAGAGAGATAAAGCGAGAGAGAGAGAGATAGACAGAGAGAGAGAGAGAGAGAGAGACGGAGAGAGAGACAGAGAGAGAGGAGATAAAGATAAAGGATAAAGATTATGTGTGCTCAAGCAGCAATCTTCGATTGATACAAGTATTAATTAATTTTCTATATATTTCTATTGTTTCTCTGCGAATAAACAGATTAAGAACTCTAACAGACACTCTCTTTCTCTCTCTTTCTCTCTCTCTCTCTCTCTCTCTCTCTCTCTCTCTCTCTCTCTATATATATATATATATATATATATATATGTGTGTACGTATATACATTACTGGTTATTGTCACTGTACAACCGTGTTGAGCATACAACTCTGGCAAAAGGATTACAAGAAAATAAACATGATGTCACAAGATGGCCCCAAGGGAAAGTACTGCATGAATTGACTGACAGATAGCCGTAATGAAGAGGTGGAAAATAGGGTTGCCTAGTCATATAGCGTTATTGAACCCTGGCAACAGGTTTTCTTTTTGAGGCAAAGAGGTAAGAAAGCGTCGAATACTCTCCCTGCAAAAATTGCAAAAAAGTGGAGCCAGTATTTTCTGAATTTGTCTAGTTCATCTCTCCATTTTGTCGGCCTCGGTTTTTCATGTGGTCTCTCGGGATCCATGTTATGAGTCGTGATGTTCATCGGTTGTCTTTCATTCTTGCAACATGGCCTGCCCATTGCCATTTAAGTGTTTTAATAGTTTCTTTGATGTCTCAGAGTTCTGTTTCCTTCTTGATATATAGTGCTGTCTTGTGATCTCTCCATGTGAGGTTGAGTATGATTCTCTCATGAGCACGCTGTATGCTTCTGTTTGCAGGTTTGTCTCTTGGTTAGGTTCCATGTTTCAGCTCCATAAATGACTATCAGGAGAATGCATTGGTAGTACACTCTTCTTTCTAGGATTATTGGGATCGTCATGTGTTTGAACGTTGAGCTTGCTGTGTCGAAAGCTTGCTATCCTAAGGTGATTCTCTGCTTGATTTCTTCTTCTTTTGTGGATTTCGTACGGATTTGTTGTCTTAAGCAGAGGTAGCAGTCCACTTTCCCAGTTATGCATCTTCAATTTTGACGGTTATGTCCTTATTCTTGATGTAATCGTTGCACATTTGGAAAATTTAATTGAAACAATTGAAAAACTAATATGAGGGGTGGACAGGGGATTTAGCGAAGGCCCCTGGTAGTTTGGGTCCCCGATAGAATTCAGGGTTAAATCCATGCTGAAACTACGATTGAAACCGCCATGTAATTTCTTTGTTGGCTTTTATCGATAATTGAAACAAAGGAATTGATAAAATTCCTGAATTGAGGTTTTACGACTAAAACGTAACATATCCTAGGGATCCCTTTGTTAACAAGTTAGGACAAAGAGAATGATTAATAGGGGTATTGACGCTTAGCTAGCAGACCTTCCGGGGGAAGTTACAGGAGTCACAATACTCCACAGGGTGCTCTGTTGCTGAGCAATACACTGCCACAAGATGAATAATATATCATCATCATCATCATCATCATCATCATTAGGAACAGCAGCAGCAGCAGTAGCAGCCTCTCAGCGTCTGTCTTTGGACATGGACCCTCCCCAAGATTAACCAAACCTCTCTATCATGGGCATCACGGAGTCAGTCCTCTCTGAACTTATCTAGTTCGCCATGCAATCTTATATTTTGTCGGTCCCAGTTTTGGATGTGATTCCTTGACAATTTCTATACATAAAATGATCTGCAAGTTACAAATTATATGGATTGTCCTCCGCAAAGATTTAAACATGGAAGCTCCAGTATCTATCAACAGTCTTTCAACGTCCGTCGTTGAACATAGACCTTCCCCAGGATTCGCCACACTCCTCTATCATGGGCGTCGCAGAGCTACCACTTTCTGAATTTGTCTAGCTCGTCTATCCATCTAATATCCCCCCTCTCGGTTGAGCATGTGATCTCGGAGGATCCATGTCGTGGTTCGTGACGTCCATCGGTTGTCCACCATTCTTGCATCATGGCCAGCCCATTGCCATTTGATATTTTTAATGGATTCTATGATGTTACTAATACCTGTCTTTTTCCAGATATACTGCGCTGTCTTGTGGTCTCTCCATGTGAGGCTGAGCATAATTTTTTCGTGTGCACGTTGCATGGCTCTCAATTTGCGGATCTGTCTCATATATATATCAGTCTCTGTCTCTGTCTCTCACTCTGTCTGTCTGTCTGTCTTTCTCTCTCATTCTCTCTCTCTCTCTCTCTCTCTCTCTCTCTCTCTCTCTCTATATATATATATATATATATATATATATATAGAGAGAGAGAGAGAGAGAGAGTCAAATACTATTTCCATGAAATGATATCAAGGTAAAAAGGATTAATGTTATTCAGCAAAATATAGTTATTAATCTATTAATGGATACAAGATATGAATTGGCCTTTTCCTATTTTGTCTGATTATAGATTGTGATTTCTGTTGTTTGTATTCTTTCGTTTTTCAATTTACTCTGAATATGTCTCTGGAAATAGCAGTTTCCAAAGTAATATGAATAGAAAAAGCTTTACAACCAATTTCCAGAATTTCTCCGAAGATGTAAAAATATTCCTTTTTGCATTTATTCATGATTATATTTTTCTTCCTTTCTCTCTCTCTTTCTGCCTTTCTCCTTTTCTCTGTATATATGTAGTTATCAGGATGATTTCATTGTAGAAAAAACATAACGTCTACTGAGTACGTTCCTCTGAATCATAATCATACTTTCTCTATCAGTGCCTTGAATAAGTGTTTATTCCCAAGTGTAACCGGAAATTTAGAAAGCTGAATTTAAAGAGAGATGCTCATACCCTCTGTACGTTGCCTCAACACGATATTACTACCTCAAGGCTCTTGACTTTGTGTTGGGCTATACGCTGAGAATAATAAGTATCTATAAAAATCTCAGAGCAATGTTCCTAGCCTTACGATCCAAATAGCTTTACGATCCATCGTTACTGTGATGAGTTAGACCATCTTCAGTGCTTCATACTAATCAATTCGTGTTGTGCTTGGTTATATATATATATATATATATATATATATATATATATATATATATATATATATATATATATATATATACTCAGACAATTGGCTTTGTATGCGTGTTAATGAACCTATTTACAAGTATTGATGGTCTTCATTCAGTCAACAGACAACGGACCGCCCTCTGCGTATGGAAATACAAGGGTGGCCAATCTTCAGAATTCCCTTCTCAGCCTGGCTGATGTAGTCGAGAGAAAAGCAGAGAACAATATGTCTGGCATCAGCTTGGCAGTCAGGAATACCAGGACATCAAATTTGGTGTCAAATGGTCTTGAAGGGTCTCCATTCTCTTGATCGAAATCGAAATCCTAGACTAGTTGATTTACTCATATTAGAGAGCCAAATCTCACCTGCTATTTTATCCATAGCTAAGGGGTAGAGTTGGATTTGTTCCAAGGGCATTAGTATGAAGATAACCAGCCTAAACCACCGTTTGAACCCGAATCGTTGATTCCATTGTTCGCCAATCGTTCTTCCTATTTGTAATTACAAATGGAAATATCGATCTGTTTGATGACAGTGTGAATTATTTACGGCATATTTTGAAACAGTTCGGGAGGGGGTGACAGTACTCAAATAATTGCCTATATAATGCTGTCAAAGGTTATATAAAGCAACTGAAAATTAGTACTAGAACAATTTGCCGTAATTGCCAAATACATTATGACAGTAATTATAGCCAGGACAGAAGTTTCTCTATTGCAACTATTATTAACGCCTGCTTGTCCCAAACTGTGTCATTTTTTTCTATCTTTCTTTCTATTTGTTGTTTCAAATAAAACACATGTTGACGTTAATGAATTAGTTCACACAAGGACGTTACCAATAATGCTTTTGTAGGACCAAAATAAATGGTCAAAAAGGAGGAGGTCTAGTTATACGGTGACAACAGTAACAAATGTTATTTTGTGAAAATGATATTTTTTGAGTTTGAAATTCTGATGTAGCCATTTTCGATATTTTTTTGTAAATTTTTCAAATACAAGAATGATTTCCACATTCGGACTATTGAGAAAAAATCTAAATGAGAAATAATCGTGAAATGTCCAGTCGACTGTTCCTGGGTAATTATGGTTTTTATAGCTTTGATAAAGTTATTCGTGGCTAAGGTCAAAGAATTCTCTGAGAAAATGTCTAGTCTGCGTCTCCAGGAATACTTCAACTATCAACGGATTGTAATGAATCCCTTTTAAATTTACTACCTGGGGGAGAAAGTCTAAAGACAAACAAAATTCTCACTAGATATCTCTTCAGCTTAGCCTCATATTCCATTCAGTGCAAATATGAAAACGCAAGAAAAAGAAATTTCTCATCAGATATCTCGTGACCTACACCTAATTAGTTATAAAGGTATAAAGCTGAATGGGGGTTTGAAGATTGTGCTGCGCTGATCATGGAAGTTGGAAGTAGCAAAGGCATGACTGTTTTTAGAATAAGCATGTTTATTTGTATTAGTGATGTTTATCAAATTTAGTGGAGTACGGCACAAAGCTACATGTTTGGGACACAAACCGATTGTCAAACACACAATACAAGTCACAATACAAAGCTCAACTTGTAACAGCTAAAGGATAAATGAAAACTGAGAGGATGGGAGATTCTGCTGCACCAGTCCATCATAAGTCTATCTCTTAAAAAACTAAGCACACACACAAACACCCCATATATATATATATATATATATATATATATATATATATATATATATATATATATATATATAAATATATATGAAATGCAAGGATATATACCAAGCAAATATCAACATATCGTACCTGACGCACTTTTCAGCACCTGACAATACGTTTTGTTCTCGTATATATGAAAACAAAAAAGCTTGTTTTCATTTGAATGACAAATCTTTCTATTATCCAATCAGGTTCAATTGTTTTTGAAAGCTTGTCAAAGTGAATTTCTTCCTTTTTTGTATTCTTACAAATTGAAAGAAACATTATCAAATAATTTATATATATATATATATATTATATATTGAACACTTGGAGAACAAACACACCGCTTCGAACATCTAGTGTCCACTTAATATAATAATTAATCATTAAACCCATCTGCAACCAGACATATGCTACATATGACAGACAATGTATTGTATTTCAATCACCTTTTCCTCAACCAAAGTAAGAAGTCTAAGGTGTACTCAACAACGATTTCTGAATCGTCAATATCCTTCAATATTTTCGGATAAATTCTAATCCACATCAATATACTGGTAAAAGATGTGCGTGTGTTTTGTTTGTGTGTGTGTGTGTGTGTGTTCGTGTGTTATTTTATGTGTGCACATATGAATATACATTACTCACATAAAAATGTTTTTTTTTATGTTGAAAATGTGCATATGTTTTAGTATAAATGCACGGGTAAGTTTAATACCGTGTTCGTTTTGGCTTGAAGTGATATCATTAGTTTCTTAAGATAAATTCAAACCTTGAAGAAAACTTCCGGGCACCACAGTTGCCACTAGTTTCATCTTTTAGTGTGTCTCTCTAAACCAGGGTTCTATCCTCTGCTCCAACTATGGCGATTCTATTCGTATGCTTGTCAATTCCACCTCAGGCAAGGGCATAAATTTCCTCAAATGTCGTACCCGTCAGGGGTCCAAGTCCGCCTTCTCGTCTTGTGCACGCCAGACGCGAGGTAAAATGACCGTCGGAAAGGGAAGCCATAAATCTTTTGATAGCGAACATTGGCATTAAGCGAGCGAATGGTTAGTAATCAAGGGAGATAAACTGCGTTTTGTGTGTTGCAAGTAGCAGATGTCTGCGCTGTAAAGGTCACAATTGGCAATATAATGGACAGACGGCTTGGGGCACGATGCATGGGCGCCAACGGATTAGAAAAATATGATAACTTATTTACGTATTAGCTGCAGTAGTTCAAGTGAGTTAAAAATTCAAGTGTATGTAAATACCTGTTTTGTCCTGTCTCGAGCATTGCCGCTGTAGATTTAAAAAAAGAAACAACAACCTTTTTGCTTCTTCCGAGTGGTTATTTATTAACGGCTACACGAATTTTACTACAATTGAAGGGTATCTTCGTTTGTGTGCACGTATGTAGTACGATTACTCGACAACTGGCCATTTCACAAAGTTGAAATTCAATTGATATATTTGCTAGCCCACAGGGCAGAATTGGGTCCAGTTTGAAGTTTTTTAGATTAACAGTTCTCGATAAATTCAACGCAATCTGATTACTTGACAACTGGGCATTGGACGAAGTTGACATTCGCCTGACATATTAGTCAAGACACAAAGCAGTACAGTGTCGAGCTTGAGATTGTTTGGATATTTTTCTTGAGAAATCAAATAAGAATAAAAGAATTTCTAGGATTATAGTCACCCATGACTTCCACTTTTCAGATATTAAAAAATTTCGACATAAAATATCTAAATTGGTAACATTGAAAATAAGTAATTGGAATATTTCGAAGCCGAAGTTTCGTAATTTCGTGCGTCGGGCAGCGAGTAATTTTACTTGAAAATTAAGGCAGACTGCTCCACACACCATTAGGTCAACTCTCTTTCAACGAAGCACTTTGGGAATGGCCACGGCCTTGATACATAATTTTTCGAATAAAGACGCAGTCAACTTTCACGGGAATAATCAAGTGGGTAATCGTGACCTTTCCAAAAATTTAAAAATGACCACAGCCCCAGCTGTAGAATGACCGGTGCTGATAGCGAATTCAAAGTGCAAAAAGTCAGGTGACAATAATCCAAATGATAACGCTAAAAATACTAACCCTAACAGTTACCCTAAATGTACTAACCCTGAAAAAATTACTTAACAACAGCTGGAGGGAAGGCCACTTTGAAGCGGGAGAGGTGACAATCATCAGTAAATGTGATCTTGTGAGTCAATGATATCCAAGATGCATAATATCAATCAAAAGTCTTAGTAGAAAACGAAACAGAATTTTGGTGATCAGGATAAATGAATGTAGAACTCTTTCATGTTGTTTAACATTTCAACCTTTCAAAACAGTTATAAAAACAGGTCTGGTTAGTCATTTGATAGAATATCACCTGACAAAAGAGTTTTGGCAACATTTTGGGTAGGGGATGATCAATTAAATATTGGATAAGTTACTTAACTCGCTTTTTATTGCGTGATTATCACTTGAAAAATCTAAGTTAAAAAGCAGCCTGAATGCTGCAGGGCACAAACAAAGTGATCAATTTAGCAAAGATTCACACTGCAAATGACACCCCACTAACAATATCGGGGGGGGGGTAATAAACAGAAACCTTTTTTCTAGGCTTGAAAAGTATTAAATGTCGTATGTTTCAGCCCGTACACGCGTTACACATATTCATACATAGCCCCTCACCTGGTCAGCCAGATGAGATTTAAAACTGAAGAAATCTATGACGACAGTTTTGATTGACGGTTTCTTACGATATATGCAGCTCAAATTAATGAAGCCGGTGATGACTTGAAACACTTCCTCTCAAATTATTACTGCTATGGCATTAAGTGAGTCTTGTAATACAAATATATCTCCAGTGTAATGAGATTAAAAGGTATAAATATGGAATTCTATGAAATTACTGATCCGTGAAGTCTAATCGTATAACGAATCCGAACCAGTGAAAGATTAGGGTTATTATCCTCTGTAGCAGATATCCAGTGAATTTCAGTGTCATGGATTTCATAAGTAAAGCGTTGATTCGATTATTCCATTTAAAGTCTGTCAATACATATGGAAGTAATGCAAGACGGGTTTAATCCAAAGCACTGTAACACTTGATTGTGCTACAGACAAAATAGTTAAAATGAAAAAAAGGTCCAGTTAGTCAAGTGAGAGAATGATCAGTTAAGAATGGAAAATGAGGGGATCAATGAATTGTCACTTTTCTGGCACTTTAGGGGCTGTGATCACTGAAAAGTATGCTGCCGGATGCAAACTAAAGGGTCAGTTTGGCATAAACTTCCATAGTGAACTGAACCCCCAATTAAAAACCTATTTGGCTGTTGGGGGTTCCAAAAAGCAAACGGAGCATGAAAGGGAATGTAAGAACAAAATTTCAAGTCTCTACGATTATCAATTCGGTCTAAGCAAAGTAGAGAGAGAGAGAGAGAGAGAGAGAGAGAGAGAGAGAGAGAGAGAGAGAGAGAGAGAGAGAGAGATCAGGGTTATTTTTTCCGTCGAATTCTTCTATGGAGCGAGAATAAATAAAATTGTAGTTAGATCACTTAATGGCATTTTGAAAATGTTTATTTTGATCGTTGATGAAAATAACATCGTCTTATTATTTCTTATTTTTTTGTGTCTACGGAATACTCTAATTTGATACAATATTTGATTCCATTGACTCATCTTCGCAAAAAGACATACATTCAAGGGTAATACATGAAGATTTCGTCGTTTACACTTGATCGATGGTCTTCTAAGTCCCATATCACATTTCTCCCCTGGCTACTCCTTGCTTTCCCCAATCACTCCCCTATTTTGGATTGTTATTCATCATTATACGTTCCTATTCTGATAGAAGTTCCTACACAAAATCCCACCCTTTAGGCTATTCCCCCCCTGGGAGCTAAGTACACTCTGTTTTTTTAATCACTGTACTAAATGCAATGCAAGCATCTAAGACCTCTCCAAAGATATCACGTGGGCAGACGGACAAACAAACATGAAAATTGTTCATTAACGGTAATCAGATGTAACGCGTAGGCAGAGGACAAGGATTTCGACATGAAGTGTCAAAAATTATTATTTCTTTGTCTATGCCAATATGAATATGAGGATTTACTTTATTTGCAAGAGACATTTTCCTATCTACACAGTCTGTTCATATCTCTCCATCTGTCTTAGTTTCTCATATCTATCCTATCCATTTATGAGGTGGTTCAGTACAATCGAGGTACGGAAACGGAAATAAAGGAAGAATATTTGGTAGAAAATGCAATTCTTTATTTTTAGATAAAGTGAATTTGTATATATATATATATATATATATATATATATATATATATATATATATATATATATATATATATATATATATATATATATATGGTGTGTGACGAACGCCGCTGGAAGGCAATGTTTTGTTTTCAAATCCACAAGATAGTTTCATTATTTCTAAATTCCTGAAACGGTTACATGGTGAACAATTAATAATCCCAACAAGAAATATTCACACATAGTACAATATCTTATTCTGTGTGAAGCATAGAGCCCAATGAAAAACTTACATAAATTACAGATATTTAGAAATAATTGGCTGAAATGACACATAAATCTCTTTCATATAAGTATAGTCTTGAAAGCTATAAATCCGTTTCACATTATATATATATATATATATATATATATATATAT
>OY735220.1:5175103-5182603 GCA_963457665.1 Thysanoteuthis rhombus | reverse complement strand
AAATAATCTTGTCCCATTGAAGGTAAACTAACTATCACTTTCAAAACGGCGACAGTTTGCGAGCGAATTCAGAAGAGTTTTTTCAAAGACAGGAAATTAGAGGCTGGTTGCAATTCAAAATTTCCGGTTACTTCCCCAAAGTCAACTGAGGGAGGTAAACAAGAGGACATTTGATTATCTTAACATCTTTAGTATTTTGTTATCATGGTAGCAGGAGGGTAATAAACATTCCATGGTTTGATATTCTAAATAACTATTAAATAGGGGGAAAAAAGACTGTGTCTTATCAACCAGGTCGTTTGTATATTTTGCTATTTCATCAGGCAAAGAAATCAAAACCCCAATATATATATATATATATATATATATATATATATATATATATATATATATATATATATATATATATATATATGCTCGCCTATGATTGTGAGAATTGCAGTATCTATTAATAATAAGGTTGTTTATATAAATGTTTCATTTCCTAACACAGTTGTTTTACAGGGACCGCTCAATATGAAGGCCTGATAGAGAGAGAGGGTGCCCTTTAATGCTCGAAGTGCGTTGAATAGGAATGTAAACGTGGGGGCATTTTTTTACATTTGATTTCTCATGTAGATTATTCAAAACATTTGTAGAATATTTCAAAAGCATATACAATGCTGTACAATTCAAGATCATAAAATCATTTTAAAGAATACTTAGCCATACTCACTCATAGCACTAAAAGAGCACTTAGCAGGGCCTGATGCCTGCAGTAGTTGCTGTGAGGAATGGGATACTTTTGCATCAACCCACACACGGAAGCCATTATTGTGTCATTATTGCTTTGGTTGAGAGTTGAATAGATAGCATCTTTATCTCGAGCCAAAACAATCAGATTGCGACAAAATACAACAATTAAGTCTGATGTCAATCAATTTTCCAAAGCAATAAAACGGCTGCCATTCTAGAATAATATCTATCCATATAAATGCCATACCTACAAATAAGTGGGTTTAATTGTATCAATGGTTGTATGGTTGCTATGTCAATCTTTTTTTTATTGCTTGAGTACTTGTGCAAAATCCTTCAAACAGGGTCCTTTCTCACAGACCAACGTTGATCATTTTTCTACTGCTAAGAGTTATTCGTAACATTTTTTCCTGAATTCTCTTCTGTGCGATTCTGAGATTATATCAGGATAGTTTTGTAAGTTCCTGGGTTTCGTACCCGTACGCCATAAACGGCAACAGAGATGTATAAGCAAAAATCCAATTGCCTATCATTTCGGATATCAACCAGCGCTTAAGATGCAGATAGGATAGCGGATAACCAAACAAATTAAAAAGTAATATGCTATGTCCTTGTGTTTAATTAGTATAGCATGAGGGGTGATAGATAAATAAGTAAACACAGGGCATTGCGGACTTTTCTCTCTAACGTTAACTAAAGATAAAGCCGTGCGTGTAACGGACGTGGCCAAGGATAGGAAACTGAGAAGACAGAGGACATATGCCGACAAAGGACTCGATGGGTTTGTTTATGGACCCAGGAAAGAGAAGACAAATGGTCAGTTTAAATGATTAACAAAACTTGCATACTTATCAGAACGTGAATTCATACGCATTTATACAACATTTAAATACAACAGAAAATGCTGCATCGCTTACGGAAAGAAACAAAAGAGCCTGTTTTAAAGGTATCTTTGAAACAACATGTCTCAACTGGACTTTCTTGAAGGAAAGACAAAAACAATTACTTTTGTTTCTTTGCTTCTGCTAGTATCACCTCAACCTAACCACTTGAAGGCGTTAGCAACTAAAAACTTTTTGCTCAAAAACTGCTTCTTTACAACTTTTTTGTTAGAGCAACAAAATCGATTCCTGAGTGAGTTATCTTTTCCCAGACTGATTCGTTTTAGTGATCCCCGTTCTTTAGCTGCTTGTGAGAAGAAAACAACGCTCGAGTTACATTATTTCTCAACCCCCTGTCCTACAGACAAGAAGGGCAAAAATGAACCTTTCCCAGACTGGTCACCGATCTCCTGGATTTCGACGGCTGATTTGTCCCTTTTCCGGTAGGTCAGCAAGAGAATGGACAATCACTGCATCACAAAACCATACGTCCCTATAGATTTCCCCCTTGGATGGAATGCCAAAATATCACACACACGTGCCTGATTAGTTACCAGGGATCACACTGAATAATCTCTATATATGAATGGTGGGGCAAGAGACAGACCCGTAAACTGAGAACCATGCAACGTGCACATGAAAGAATAATGCTGGGCCTCACATGGAGAGACCACGAAACAGCACAGTACATCCGAGAAAAGACAAGAGTTAGAGACATCATAGAATCCATAAAAAATCTCAAATGGCTGTGGGCTTGCTATGTTGCAAGAATGGCAGACAATCGATGGACATCATGACTCACAACATGGATTCCCCGAGACCACAAGTGCAACCGAGGCCGGCAAAAAGTTAGATGGAGAGAAGAGGTAGACAAGTTCAGGAAGTACTGGCTCCGTGACGCCCATGATAGAGAAGCGTGGTAAATCCTGGGGAAGGTTTATGTCCAACGACGGACACAAAAAAAATGATGATCATGGTGATGAAGATGATGAATGGTGGATATAAAAAATAATAGAGCTAGATTGTAATTGAGATAGTTTGGTACTTCGTACTAGTGGCCAGTGTTCCATCCTAGGTGAAAGCCATGATTCTGAATGATAATTCCACTATGTAGACTGGCTGATCGTAGTTAGAAATTTGGCGTAAACAGTTTTTCTCTCTCGGTCCATTTTCTACATTTGGCCCAGTGCCATCCTAACATGAATTAATTATCAAAAGGTAATGGCCAGCCTCAGAGTTATAATACTTACTATATTTAATAGCGTACAAGAAAAGAAAAAATCCCGGGTCTCTTATTCAAAGTGAGCTATTTGCTAAGCAGCATTGCCTTTGCATATCATCATCATCATCATCATCATCATCATCATCATCATCATCATCATCATCATCATCATCATCATCATCATCATCATCATCATCAAGATATTTCCTGCTATCCTTGTTGCATATTTCATCGTATGATTTTTTTTTAATTCTATTCTGTGGTTATGAATTCACTAACATAATTCTTACCCGTAAATAGAGTGAGAGTTTTTATTTTCAATTATTTTCATATTCCTCTCAGAACAGGGAAAGGCGGTCTGATAAATCATCAAATAGGGTATTTGCTTACATTTGTTCCAAGAAGCAGGTCTTCGAAAATATGGATTTCGAATATTGATTTTCTAGACATCCAGACAGGTGTGCATTCGCCTTGAGCATTATTGGAACTACGCAATCTTTCTTGTACTAATCTGCGTCATGTCTTGTCCAGTGCAAGAACACGTCATAACATGTATATTTACACAATATCTGGGGTCTTATACATTTGCAATGGTGTAATAAATATCATAATTCCTCTGAAGATCTTTCATATATCCTGATATCGCTACGGATTCTGGTAAGCTATCCCATAGTCCTACCACTCAATTGCTTTAAAAGAATTTTCTAATATTCAGCCTACTTCTATTTTCCTCGATCGTATATCCTCGGCATCTCAGTCCCTTTTATTCCCTTCGAGTCAGAATACTTCAGGGTCTACTAATTTCAGTCTCCCCTATCCCTCCTATTCCCAAACGATGTTAACCCTTACTCTTTTGTCCTATCCTCGTGATTCTGTATGAGTTATGAAGATAAGTTCAAAGGGCTGGGGTTGACTTTGATAGAAAATATGTGGTTTATCTGAGGCTGAATAGAAATGTTTAGGATTATGTGTGTTTTATGTAAATGCAAAACCAACACATGGAAATGCATATGTGTGAACCTTTCAGGATAGCCGCTGAGTTGTGTGTAACAGGGATGTCCTCACGAGTAAAATATTGAGAATGAAATCATCTTGGATAACATAAATCACTCTTTGAATTCAGATGAAAACCACTTATCATGTATAGATTTTGATGGCAGTCACAGCTAATTCCACGGAAAATTATTTATTATGAATTCCATAAACCTGGTTTTCATAAGATTTATTCAAGAAACCAATAGTCATACGTTTAGAACGCAGATGCACAAGTACACACACGAATGTAAGATTTTTTTTTTTGAAAAACGGTATCCGACAGTATGATATAAATGACAATGTGGAAAGAAAAACTGTTCGAGAAATTAACAATTTAGTGATATTTTTCGCTGGTTACAGCTTTATCAAGGTAATACAAAATACAATATTTTGTATTTTGTGTTGATATCACGACGGTACATGACAGTAAATTGTTCATTTCCCAAACGATTTCAGTTTCGTCACAAACACACATTTGAAGACACACCCATATTTTCCCCAGCAGCCCCAGATGATGACCATAAATCTCCTACTCCTTCCTCCCTGTCGGTCACAGGCAGAGAGATAAGCCATACTACTGATAAAATCACACCCACCCACATTGAGAACAAAAAATCATCATCCCCAGACAGCCTTTCTCCATCAATTTGTATGTTTGGCTTTTTCGAAAGTGAAATATGCCACGAGATTAATGGGATATGTATTTTTTGAAATTCAGTTTCCAATCATCTCTCTCAATTAGCGTATTGGATAGATCCCATCCAACCTTGCACAAAGACACACCCACACACATACACATATATATATGTTTGCATATATATATATATATGTTTGCATATATATATATATATATATATGTTTGCGTATATATATATATATATATATATATATATATATATATATATATATATATATACCATAGACTGATGGTTATCAGAATCATCTGGCAAACTGTTCCTACTGTAATGAGTTGACTTGTTGCCTCCCATTTGTATCCCAGCAACAAAATAAAATGAGTGAGGAAAATCAATCGAGGGAGACACATATGGAGAGAAGGGGGAAAACAGGTAGAGTAAAAAAAAAGATTATACATGACTTACATTATATATAAATCGTCGAAAGTACGGGCGCTACACAATCACGTTTATGTTTTTGTCCTCTTTGATCTACTTCAGACAAATGATTATGTGTGATTTGGATTACTGCTTGGGGAATCAGGGGAGTGTCCCTGAAACATCAATGTGTTTATGCGGCGAATCCATTTTTTACAATATTCCCAGCTCTACACTGAATCGACTTGACACTTGGAGGTTGGTTGTATAGAACACTCGGAGGAATAGATACATCGCATATCTGCCATTGCTTTTATCATATCATATGATATATGATATCATGCCTTATTGAAAACCTGAGTTGTACTATGTTTACTATATATATATATATATATATATATATATATATATATATATATATATATATATATATATATATATACATGTATATATATATATGCGTGTGTGTGTTATTTGGATATAGAATACGACAATATCAAAGAAATATTGCATTTGGGAAAATAATGCACATACTCTAGACGTGGACAATGAGAAAACAATGAGAAAAATACAAAACAGAACACTTTCCATATGAGGATTTGTATAAGACATTCTATTGTAACCATTGCAGCAAAAATAACGAGGATGACAAATATAAATGATATCTGACTCGTTCACATCATCATGAATACAAAACGTGTGCTAAACGCTATTTTTTTGCAAATTTTGTTTATCAACATTATTTCTGACAAAGCTGAATGTGTGAAACATGCAAAATCAAGTTTCCAAAAATCATAATACTGTCATCTCCCCCCCCCCTCTCTCTCTCTCTCTCTCTCTCTCTCTCTCTCTCTCTCTATATATATATATATATATATATATATAGCTCTGTATTGTATCTACAATGCATATAATCCCCTAAAAATATTATTTCAACTTTTCAACATCAGTACTTTTTATCAGATCTAGTTTCTAATTGAGTAGTATTATTGATATCAAATATACATATCTAAGTAATATATATATATATATATATATATATATATATATATATATATATATATATAACTTCCTCTGGGATACGACTATCAGTCAGTCCAATTCTTTCCTCTTTTCCTACAAAGACACACATAGGTATTGAATAGTCCCACTTCCCATAGAGTACACATTATCAAGTATAATCCGGTTATCGGACCTTCAGTTCTACACCATGTATCATCAATATTTCAGATCCTGATTATCTCTAGTATAGAATCTTCAAGATTTGGAACAGACTGATAAGCAAGTACAATTCTTCTGCTGAAAGCAGTACACGTTTATCAACTAATGCGATTACAATGTCTACACCCGAAGTTATTGTCTCGCAATGCATATCCAGTAATACCATGGATAGTGCAGGTTTTGAGTTAGTACGCTCGAGTATTGCTACACAGGTTAATGTAACAAAATATGAGCGGCTACGAGGTATCAAATTATAATGAGACTTTTACGGTGTCGTTTTGAACAGTACAGACCCTTTTGGAGTGAATTAATCGCTCCATGGGAGGAATACCTGAAAAAGCTTTTGTTTGAAAATGTTTTATCTGCAAAGGATACTATTCTCTCTTTTTTGTGTGCGGTATAGCATATTCTTTGATTGATTCATTTGAAAAACAGCCATCGTTACCGACTACAATACTCATATTTAGCCGGCCTCAGTTCTGTTTTTGATCCCTTGGTTGTATACTCTTCTTTTTATGACCAATGGGATTTTTCTTGTTCTCAAATGTGGAGCTTGCTTTACCAAAGAGGGTCTATTTTACAGTGATTCTTTGCTTGATCAATTCCTTTTTTTTTCTTCCTTAGTTTAGTTCATCACGCATTAGTTTGATATCTGGGAGGTTCTCGGAAAAAAGATGATGTCGTCTGCAAATCAGGAGTTACTCAGGTTTTCGCCATCTATTCTGATTCCTTTGTTTTCTCAAGTGTGAGTTTCAGAGGATCATATCAAAGTTAAGAGTTTGGTTGAGCTGGTATCACCTTGTCCTACCCTTTTTTGAGAAGGCTTTGAGTAACCAGAAAATAAAGCAACTGTGGCCCATGGTTCGTATAATCAAAATTACAGGTGCCGTTCTTACAGGTTCATCGGTCAGAAAGATCAGCCACATCACCTGCTCTGGGTGGGGGTGAGGGTTTATAAGCTCCGAGAGCTACTACCTACGTACCACAACCCTGTCAGTACTGATCCCTAAATCGTCCCTTCACTGCCTAGCTACCTAGGGGAAGAGGTCAGCTGCTCTTGACTCCTACCTCTATTTATCTTCGCATTGGGAAGGGATGGGAACAGAACAACAACACACAGAGCCATTTCATCATGAGCACGCGTGCACACCGACGTACAATATTGCTCTCAAATTGCTAGCCTTGTGCTTTGCATGAACCTAGTGCGTAACAACAAGAGAGTGACAAATAAAACGAATTTCAATTAATGTTTTTCTGCAGTTTTGATAGAAGTATCTTGATCTCTGGATATCTAATAAAGAGTGAATGTTGACATTTTCAACCTTCTAGCTTCATTGGTGATGCTTAAATGTGT